>VSMD01070460.1:0-53657 GCA_008750895.1 Mirza zaza
CCTGCCCAATACCCTATTACTGTAGTACCTATGTGTCCACTTAGGTGCTGCTCAGTTAATACCAGTTTGCTGGTGAATATATGTGGTCCTTTCACTTTTTAATAATTGTTCACTGGAACTAACATAAACGTTAAAGAAACTCTTCATTGTAAGGCTTTTTAAAAAAACTGATATATTCTATGAATAAGAAATTACGCTATATGATTTATTGATACTTATAAGTGTATTAAAGATTAAAACATTTAAAAAAATACATCTGCCTCAGGATTTCGTCACAGAGTACTCCTCATTGATTTTGCATGCACATAGCATTTACCCATTTCTGCCTCCAAATATGTTATTTGCAAGGAGAAAAACTCCTCACTCTTTTTGTATAAATGTAATTTTATGGGAAACATTAGTTATGAAAACTGGCAATGATTTACAATATGGTCATCAGATTTATAAACATAATTTTATATTATTTGGCTTTATTAAGTAGTTTAATTTCTAAAGTTGCTTCTTTCCTACTAAAATCAATGAAGAAAGAGTGTACATAAAAATGTACATAAAAAGCCTTGATTTGGGGCTTAACATGTAAACTTCTCTTTTTTCTATTTCTGAAATCATCTGTAATTATAGACATGAAGCCAATTTTTGAATATAATATTTTAATACTTTTTTAGTAACTGTCAGAACTTTTGCAAATTCAAATTCTGCATGGCAAACAATGACAGATACTTTCACTCAAGACATATACCATGTCCTATAAATGAAAAAGAGTCCATTTAGTGAATAAGGTAAAAATAAAGATAAGTAGAAAGAATATCTTTAAGGTAAAATACACTAACAAAGTGATTAATTCTTATAAAGTGCTTATATAGTAACCTAAAGTAGGGAAATTGGATTATAATGTTATTTTTTGGTTTTTCACTTGTACTAATTGATTTTATTACTTTTAAGAGTATTGGTCATCATTTTAGCTTAGTTTATTAATGTCTTTGCTGATGGGATATTAATAGTTTTGCCTTAGAACTAAACATTTGTGATTTATAATATCTAATGTTCAAAAAATTCCTAACAAAATGCTAAGCCTCATTTTCATTTTAAAAGAAATAGTTAAATCATTAATGATAATAGTTATTTTGGATAATGCCGTTACTATTTTTTGTTGATAACAAAAGTTATTTGAATTGTTTTTTAAAAAGTAATTGGCGTGTTTTATTTTTCTGATGATTCTTAATAATCCTATCATTAAAATATCATAAATATTTAATTAGGAATATGTGAATTATGTCTAGTATTTAGCAGCAAAGAGCAGAGTTTGTTGGGAAATATATCTCCCCACACATGTACCATTATTTTGAATAAAGGACAGAATGGTGTCAGTAGTGAAATAGGCTTGGATATTCATAAAAATATCAGGTCTCAGTATATATTTGCATTTTCTTTAAGTTCTGTTTTTTATGTCTACTAGTAGATAGATCTTGGTTTACTTAATTAGTGTTTCTCTATAATCAGTCCATTTATCCAGTAATCCATTCATTTATTCAATAAATATTTTTATTTAGCATTTTATTCAGCATAAGTGTCAGGCACTTATTTAGGTACTAGAAAATACAGTGATGTAGAAGACAGAATCTCTGTGTCCAGGAAGTTGAGGTTCTGATGGTTGGAGGCAGACCATAATAAAGTAATTTCAGGTATTTATAACTGATATGAAAATGGTCCTATAATATGATGATGAAACTTCCATCACAGTAGTTTGGAAAAGCCTTGCTGGAGGAGGTGATTTTTCAGAGAAATAATCATTCAAAGGGATCAGGGGAAGGGTTTTTTAAAAAAAGATATGTGATGTTAAGGATGGCAACGTGGGTAGATTGGTAGACTTGATTGAAGGAAAATACGAGATAATTTTCATGTTACTGAATTTTTTTTTTCTGTGAAGCAAGTGGCAAGGTTACGGGCTAAGTGTACAGGGTATATGGAGGTGTATGTAATGGAGAGAGAGTGGATGTGAAATAGTTTTCTAGAGCATCTAGAGCATGAATGTATTGTGGGAGAGAATGGGATTATTTGGCATTGCTGTGTGCCCACTTGCAGATATATGATTGTAATTTGAAGTAGATCTGGCCCTCAAGCTTATGTGAGTTTTGTATATGTTGAGTGCCACGTTCTGCTGTGGCGCATAGTCCTGGAGTAAGGAGGCCATTGGATTGGGGTGTTGTCAGGTGAGCAGAAGGGAAGGAGAGGGTAAAGGAATTGGGGGCGATGTGTTATGATGCTAGACCAAAGAATCTAGGCTGGGTAAGGAAGAAAAGAGGACATCTGAACCATGGATAGCGAAAAATTGGTATGGTCATTGACTGGAGGTTTTAATGAGGTCAGAGAATTAATTATTGGAATGGGTATTCTTGAGTAAATAAGCTGGAAGGTGAGGGTCAGAAAATAGGAAGTTTGAAATTGAGATTTCAAAGTTTGCACAGTTATTACTGATGACAGCATCCAGTGTGTGACCATAGAAATGATTCTGAGGTTTAGTAGAGGAAAATATGTTTAAGAAACAACTGTGTGAAGGCACTGGAATGTGATCAAAATCAGGCAGAAACTTTAGGAGATTTTTCCTCTTGGGAGAAGGAACCCCAGAGTTAATGACATTCTTTTTTTTTTTTTTTTTGAGACAGAGTCTCACTCTTGTCTGGGCTAGAGTGCCATGGCATCAGCCAATCTCACAGCCACCTCAAACTCTTGGGCTCAAGCGATCCTCCTGCCTCAGCTTCCTACACTCGGCTAATTTTTCTATTTTTAGTAGAGATGGGGTCTTGCTCTTACTCCTGCTGGTCTCGAACTGCTGAACTCAAGCAATCTTCCAGCCTCAGCCTCCCAGAGTGCTAGGATTACAGGTGTGAGCCACCATGCCTGGCCGACATTCATTTTTATATGGCTTTTATCTTGAGGGTATTCCTCAGTCTATATAGTAGGGAGTAGGTAGAACTGAGGGCAGAATTTAGGATCATAGAGTGACTGGAAATTGAAGTATGTGTGTTGGGGTGGGGATGGGTGAGAGTCTTAGTCTTAGAGTAAAATTTGCATATAACTTGCCCTTAAATTCTTGGTTAATCCATCTCCAAGGAGCCAAAAAAGAAAATAACAGAAATCTCTATCTAAAAGAGCTATATAGAGATTTCAGCTGTTGTCATCCACAGGAGAAACAGAGTTTGGAGGTGTAAGTCCTGCCAAGTTAGAGGGATTTCATATAAACCTCAGGTTTTTTTGTTTTTTTTTTTAAACCTCAGGTTTTTCATTGAACTTCAGAAGGGCCACATTTTTGGAGAAAATATTAAAGTCCAGAACTAAGTGATTAGCTCTAGGACTAAGGGCAAAATAAAAATAGATCTACCTAAACAAAGTATAAGATCAAGCCTCCACAAGTTCAAGGTGATCTGACTGCTAAAACAAAGCTCAGTACTCTTCAGATTAAGATACTATATCCATAGTCCCTACAGTGTACCATTTAATGTTCAGTATACAATAAAAAAATACTAAATATGTGAAGGAACAGGAAAGTTTGATCAGTAGTCCAGAGAAAAAAGTCAGTAGAGACAGACCTGCAGATTACTTAAATGTTGGAATTAGTAGACAAAGGTTTTAAGTAGCTGTGATAATATGTTAAAGAGTTTACAGAAAAGGATGATTATAAGAGGCAAAAAGATGGGGGAATTCCAAGTGAGATTTAGTTAAAAAATATATATGTATATATGTAATTAATTAAAATTCTAGAACTGAGCAATCCAATGTTTGAAATGGAAAATTTATTGGATATGATTAAGAACAGATTGGACAGAAGAAGTAAAAAAAGATTAGTGAATTCGAAGACATGTCTATAGGGATCATCTAAACTTAAGCACAGAGAGAATACAATTGGGAGGAAAAAACCAGTACCCCAGCGGTCTGTGAACCAGTATTAAGTGGCTAACATGTTTAACTGCAGGGAAAGAATATATATTAAAAAAAATTTGAAGAAATAGTGACCAAACATTATCCAAATTTGATCAAAAATAGTAACCTACAGATCCAGAAAGCTCCACAAACACCTGGCAGGATAAATACAAAGAAAACTATACCTAGGCATCAAACTGGGGACAAAGATGAGGAAATCTTTAAAGCACACAGATATAAAAGATACATTACAAACAGGAATAATCATAAACATGGCACCTAACCTTATCAGAAATAATAGAGGCCAGAAGACAACAGAAAGCATTTTAATATTAGCATAAATCCATATGAAAAAAAAACTTTTGAAAATAAAGACATTCTTTTTTAATGCTAAATGCTTTTGTAAAAAAAAAAAAAAAAGATAGATATTGAGTCTCACCATGTTGTCAAGGCTGGAGTGCCTTGGCTATTCACAGGTGCGATCATATACACTGCATCTTCAAACTTCTGGGCTCAAGCAATTCTCCTGTCTCATTCTCCCAAGCAGCTGGGACTATAGGCAAGAGCCATTGTGCTTGGCAAGACATTCTTAATAAAACAACAGCTGAGAAGATTCATATCCAGCAGGCCTGCCCAACAGGAAATTCTAAAGGACATTGTTAAGAAAGGGAAATGATACCAGATGGAAACTTGGATATAATAGGAAATGGTATTACACTGGAAATGGCAATATAATGCCATTATATAACTATAAGATAGTAATATAAAAGACCATTTTAATATCAATATTAAAATACTATTTTCTTTTAAAAATTCTTTAAAAGTAATTGTTTAAAGCAAAAATAGTAAACCTGTATTGTGGGGTTTATCACATATGAAAGTAAAATACATGACAATAATAGCACAAAGGATTCAAGGGAGTGTAAATGTAGTTATGCTGTCAAAATGGTATAACAAACAGTGCAGTATATAAATTAAGGAAGCATACTGTAATCCCTGTAGTTGCTCTGTTCAATATGATAGCCATTAGCCATATGTGACTATTTAATTTAAAAATTAATTAATTAAAAATTTAGTTTCTCAGTTACACTAGCCATATTTCAAATGTTCAGTAGCCGTACATGGCTAGTGGCTATTGTATCAGAAAACAGAGATATAAAATATTTCTATCACTGGAGAAAGTTTGGTTGGATAACACTTCCCTGGATCAACCATTAAAAAAGTGATAATACAAAAAGTATAGATAAAAAGTCGATAAGGGAAATAAAATGAAACAATAAAATATATTCAGTCAACCCTAAGGAAGACAGGAAAGAATGACTAGGAATAAAGAATAGGTAGCATAGAGCAAGATGGGAGATTTAAACCCACCTGTATCAATAATGACATTAAGCGAAAATGGACTAAAGATTCCAATTGAAAGGCAGAACTTGTTGGACTGGTTAAAAAAGTGAAACCCAACAGTGTGAAGTTTATAAGAGACACCAGACATTTTATATGTAAAGACAAGATTGAAAATAAAAGGATGGAAATAGATATACCATGCAAACCAAAAGAAAACTGGTATATTTATACTAATCTCAGATAAAATAGACTTTAAGACAAAGCTTATCAGAAATAAAAAGAATCAACTCGTCAAGATATTATAATCCTAAATATGTATGTTCCTTATATCAGAGTTTCAAAATACATGAAGTAAAACTTGAAGGGAGAAATAAAAACAGTACATAATCATTGGTGACGTTTTTAACATCCCTCTTTTAGTACTTGGTAAAACAAACAGTAAGGATGTAGAAGATTTGATCATCACCTCAGTTAACTTGACCTATTATATTTAGAGCATTATGCCATAAAACTCACAATGTGTAGACTTTTTAAGTGCACATATAACATTCAAGACAGACTGTGTTCTGGACCTTAAAACAAGTCTCCCTAAACTATAAAGGATTAAAAGTCTACAAATTATGTTCTTTGACAAGAATGGTATTTAATTAGAAATCAATAATAGAAAATTAAGCTACACACTTCTAATAAACTCTAGATCAAAAACTCTAGGTTATATAAAGAAAAACCACAAAGCAAATTAGTAAATACTTTGAATGATAATGAAAATTTGTGGGATCCAGTTAAAGCAGTCCATAGAGGGAAATTGGTGGCTTTAAATTTTTATACAGATATACCTCATTTTATTGTGCTTTGCTTTATTGTACTTTGGAGATACTGCATTTTTCACAAATTGAAGTTTTTTGGCAACCCTTCGTTGAGCCAGTCTGTCAACACCATTTTTCCAACAGCATGTACTTACTCATTTTGTGTCTCTGTGTCAGCATTTTTTGGCAATAAAATATTTTAAGTTAAGGGATGTACATATTTTCTTATACATAGGCTATCACTTAATAGACTACAGTGTATGTAAACATAACGTTTATATGCACTGGGAAACCAAAAATTTATATGACTTGTTTTATTGTGATATTCATTTACCTGAGGTACACCTGTATTAAAAAGATAAGTTTAAAATAAATGATCTGCTATGGTTTGAATGTCTCCTCCAAAACTCATGTTGAAATTTAATTGCCATTATAACAGTATTAAGAGGTGGGACCTTTAGGGGGTGATTAGTTATGAGGGTTCCATCCTCATAGCCGGGATTGGTGCCATTATTAAAGGGTAAGTTCATTCCCCTCTTAGTCTTTTGCCCCTTTACCTCTGCCATGGGATAATATAGCATGAATGCCCTCACCAGATGCCAGCCCCTCAATCTTAGACTTCCCAGCCTCCAAAACTGTGAGGATATACATTTCTGTTCTTCATAAATTAACTACACTGTTGTATTCTGTTATAGCAGCACAAAAGGGACTAAGACATGAT
Source organism: Mirza zaza (assembly GCA_008750895.1). Lineage (NCBI taxonomy): Eukaryota > Metazoa > Chordata > Mammalia > Primates > Cheirogaleidae > Mirza > Mirza zaza. The sequence continues at coordinate 6,790 of VSMD01070460.1, forward strand.
CTATACCTTAACCTTGTATTAGGGTTTAATCTGGGGAAGCAGAACCAATATCAGTGTTAGAAAAGGGAATTATATTAGAGGAATTGGCCTTTACACAATTATGAATGGAACTGGGAAAGTGAAGTCCGAAAGAGGGAGTTGGAGGATCAGAAAAGGGGTCACTACCCAGTCCTGAAGCACTGGCAGAGATGGGCAAGTGAGATCTTAAAGGGAAGATCTGAAAAGCCACGCACTTTTGGCCGCCAATGTGGGAATGTGAGGAGGAACTTGCGAGGAGGTGTGGCCTCTGAGTAGTTACTGTCTCTGTGGGGTCTCAGTCAGACATATCTGCTCGTGGGCCTGGAGCTGCTGTCGGTCAGTTGGGTTAGCAGGCAGGAAGAAGAGAGAACAGTTAGGACAAGCGGGAAACTGCCAGGCTGCTGTTCATTTGGCACTTTATCTGACCTTCAGAGACCAATGGCTGCTGCTTTACTCCTACCTCTCAAATCTCAAGCAACTTCCTCTTCAGGACAGCTCTAACCTTGATGCACACAAGAAATAGAATTCCACTTTAACCAAGTTGACGGACAGCACAATACCACACATAGTTCACCTCTTGCTTGGCATTCACACATACCTTTTAAAACTATATCTAACTTCCAAATAAAGGCAATAGCAAAGTCATACTTCCACTTACCATGATGTAGCTATCTATGGAACTACTGAAGAAAAGATGCTAGCTTCTCCCCAGGAAAGGATATATACGGTCCCATGTCATTTTAGCTATCTTTGGGTGATGTTTGTTTTCCTTCTAGCCAGGTCCTACTCCACCTTTGATATCTTATAACTTAAATTCTGAGGTATAAGAGCACATAATTAACCACTATTAAGATAACTTATGGCTGGGCGCAGTGGCTCACGCCTGTAATCCTAGCACTCTGGGAGGCTGAGGCGGGTGGATTGCTCAAGGTCAGGAGTTCGAAACCAACCTGAGCGAGACCCCGCTTCTACTAAAAATAGAAAGAAACTAATTGACCAACTAAAAATATATATACAAAAAATTAGCCAGGCGTGGTGGCACATGTCTGTAGTCCCAGCTGCTTGGGAGGCTGAGGCAGTAAGATCGCTTGAGCCCAGGAGATTGGGGTTGCTGTGAGCTAGGCTGACGCCACAGCACTCACTCTAGCCTGAGCAACAGAGTGAGACTCTGTTTCAACAACAACAACAAAAAAAAGAAAACTTATGTTAGGCCAGGTGTGGTGGGTCACGCCTGTAATCCTAGCACTCTGGGAGGCTGAGACCAGCGGATTGCTCAAGGTCGCTCAAGGAGTTCGAAACCATCCTGCGCAAAAGTGAGACCCCCGTATCTACTAAAAATAGAAAGAAATTAATTGGCCAACTAAAAATATATATAGACAAAATTAGCCGGGCATTGCGGCACATGCCTGTAGTCCAGCTACTCGGGAGACTGAGGCAGGAGGATCACTTGAACCCTGGAGTTTGAGGTTGCTGTGGGCTAGGCTGACGCCACCGCACTCTAGCCTGGGCAACAGAGCAAGACTCTGTCTCAAAAACACCCAACTTAAATGCTAACCTGTTGTTTCTTCCAATTATGGGGAGGTCTTACAGTGAGCACTGGAACTAATTTGTTGCTTTATTATTGTTTTCTGGTCTAGGGAGGACTTACAGTTAACACTGGAACTGAAAAACTGCTCTGGAACTAGATTGCTGCCCTGCCATTGTTTCCTGGTGTGGGGAAGATTTATTGTGAGCAGCAGATGTTAAACTTTGCCCCAGAATGATATTGCTGTCCTTCTATTGTTTCTCAGTCTGTAGAATACTCAAGTGGGCACTGCAACTTAATGCCAACCTTTCAGTTGTTTGTAGGACAGGAAAAGGGTCCACATAAGCATGTAAGCGCTGTGAAAAATCCAGCCAAGTAATCAGGCCTTCTCACAAATTGTGCCCCCTTGTAGCACTATGGCTAGTCTCTTCAACATGGCATCCCTGCTGATTGGCACTCAGAGTAGCCGTCAAGATCCACATGCTAGTTGCTGGGATCTGTGCCCCACTCTTTGCCCCTAGTTCACCTCAGCCCTCCTGGTGCTTTTGATGGTTCCCATGGGATGGGACCAGGGTTGTCTTCTAACAAAAATTACCAGACTAGTGAGGAGATTGAATGTCCAATTCCAATTCCCTTCTTCAACTTGGAAACTATACATCTAGGGAAATTCTTTGTGAGCGGTGTTAGTGGTGTCAGTTTGTGGGAAGGTGTGGCATGGTATGAAATGAGTTTCTCTTACTGGTCACGGCATCTCTTCATTCTGTGGGCCCAGGGTGTTTCTCTGCTTCTCCCCTGAGTTCTTGTGAACTCAGGATGGGATTCATGTCTTTGAATAGTTTCTACCTGTATTTTTTGGGGGGTGAGCATTAAAGGGGGAATCTTCTATTCTGACTTCTTGATAATATCACTCTTCCATTACCTTTTATCACAATAGTACACATGAGAACTAAGAAATATACTAGAGAGCTCCTTCCTTCTAGACATACTCCTTCTCCTCCTCATTTTGTATGTGGGAACCCAGTTGCCCTTGATAATCAGGATCAATCACCGCAGTCAATTCGATAACCCTCTTCTTACTTGCCTGTTGGTTTTCTGGCACGAGGAAATGGCTAGGTAGAAGTTTCTGCTTCCATTTTAATGGAACTACTATTGTGTGTGCTGGTAGAACCATTCTTCCCTTGGAAACTAAGACATCTAAAACAGCTGATCCTAGAATTGCAGGGATGGGAAACAAAGAATTTGCTAACTGATCATTAGGGTTAAAGGAGGAGTTATTCCCATTTCTAACCCTTGATTGCCAGAGCCATGGATCCTGACTGTGGGAGAGATGGTACCATATATGGGTTGCTGATTCAGAACATGTGCCACATCCTGGAGGACATTATCTCAGCCACACAGTTATCCCACACTGTGCTATTACTGAGTTTTCAAATGGTCATTCTATCACTTTATCAGGCCATCTGCCTCAAGGTGATGGAAAATGTGGTAAAACTAGTGAGTTCCATAAACAAGAGCCCACTGCCAGGCTTCCTCCCCTATAAAATAAATTTTCTTGTCAGAAACAATGCTATGTGGAATATCATGGCAGTGAATATGGATTTCTCTAAGTCCACAGATGGTGGTTTTGGCAGAAGCACTGCAGGCAGGGAAGACAAGTCTGTGTCCATGGTTAATGTCTATTCTACTGAGAACACAGCACTGAGCTTTCCATGATGGAAATAATCCAGTGTAATCAACCTGGCATTGAGTAACTGGCTGATCCAGCCATGAGATTGTGCTGGACTCAGTATTGGTTCTGCTATTGGTATTTTGGGCACTCAGCAGTGATTGTAGTCTGATTGGCCTTGGCAAATGGAAATCCATGTTGCTGAGCCAATGTATGATTTCCATCCTTGTCTCTATGATCACTTTGTTCATGAGCCAATTGGGCAAGGGCAAGGGTGGCTGGGGAAAAAAACTAACATCCACAGATTGTGTCTACCTGATTAAGCTCCTTCTAAACTGAAGTTGTATTATTCACATGGGTCACAAGTATCTTCACACTTAGTTATCTACTTCTTCAAAACAAACCACCTGAAACTTAGTGCTTTGATGCCACTGCCATTTATTTTTTTGATAGCTATATTGAGCTCAGTTGGACTGGTCTCAAGTATGCAGTTCCTCTGCTAGTCTATGGGGTTGCTCATGCAGCTGTAGTTTTCTAGAGGCTTGACTAGGCCTGGATGATGCAAGATGAGTTCATTTGCTTGTCTTTTGCCTCAGCTAGAATGGCTGAAACAGGCTTTCTCAGCCTCTGTCCATGTGGCCTGTCCAGCAGAATGGCTAGACTGCTTGACATGGTGCCTCAGGCCCCCAAGACAGTGAAAGCAGAAGCTTCTAGGCCTCTTGCTATCCTAGGTCCTGGAATTCACACAACATAATTCATACCATATTTTATTGATAAATACAAGTTATGAGGTCAGCTGAATTTCAAACTGAAGGAAGTAAAATCCATTTCTTGATGAAGAGATTGGCATGTACATACAGAATGACAGGACTTCTTGGCAGCCATTTTTGTAGACAATCTGCCTTAATTTGCCATTTGGGGCAACAGTTTACATCCGTCCATATTTAAAATGCACTTGACCCTTTCCATGATCCCAAAAGACTTATATAATTATGGCATTAGCTTAAAGTCCAGGATATCTGAATCATATCAGATCTGAAAGTAGATGAATCAGGTGTGGCTTCTTTTGATTTGGACACCAGTTCTCTTTTGAATGTTATAAATCTCCCACTGTGACCACATTTTGAGAATGACATTTGTTCTACAGTAAATTTCATTGTAATATGGTCAACTGTATCAATGTGAGTTGTGTTTTTGGTTGTAAGACATTATTCTCTATCACATCATTCACTCTATAAACAAATGTAAATTACCTCCAAATATCTAGTCTTTCTTTCTTGCATAGGAAGTCTGCCAGAAGATTACATTTTCTGGCATATTTTGCAGCTGGGTGTGGACAATGAGATATAAAAAGAAATTGTTGGGTGGGACTTGCAGGAAGCCTCTGTACAGGAGAACACACATATTTCCCATTAAAAGTAACCAGCACTCCCTGGAGAAATAGCTAATTCTAGGACTTGGGTAGAAAACATACATGGATGAACCTGGAATATCTCATTGTAGGATAAGTAAGAAAGTGTTTTAAAAATAAAGGATGATTCTTTTCTCCAGCTGATCACATGAAGAACAAAAGTAAAAAAATAAAAAAAAGATGATTCTACAAAGGTACACATGAAATTCAATGAAGAAAGGATAGTCTTTTCAACAATTTATGCTGAAACAATTGGATACCCATATGCAATAAAATGAACTTCCACCTAAACCTCATACTTTGTACCAAAGTCAACTAGAATGGATCCTAAAGCTAATGTAAGACTCCAGACTGTAAAACTTCTGAAATAAAACATAGGAGAAAATCTTTGCAACCGTGCATTAATTTAAGATGTCTTAGATGTGATACCAAAAGCATGCTCTATAAAAGAAAAAATTAACATATATGTATCAAAATTAAGATTTCTTCTCTTTGAAAGACATTGGTGAAGAGTAAAAAGACAAGACAAACTGGGAGGAAAGATTTACAAGTCACATATTTGATAAAGGACTTGTATCCAGAGAAGTAGGGAAAGGACTGTCATTTTTATTATTAGATCTTTTGTACTTTTTGATAGTATACATATATGCACACACACAAGATAGATACAAATATATATGTAGTAAGATATTACTCTTATTTTTATATTACTTTATTTTAAAAATACTTTAAAATTTATAACATAAAAATTACCAATAATGTTTATTATGTATTTGGATCCTACAAAGTTAGTGCATCATTTCATTTAATCTTCATGATGAGCCCTATGAAATATGTTCTGTTGTTATATATATCTTACAAATGAGGACACTGAGGCTTTTTGAAAAGATTTAAAAAAAAATGGCAAAGCATAGCAAATGGTAGTATAACCCGCATTTGAACTTGGGTTTTTATGACTCCTTAGTCCTTCCTATTAACTATCACACCCTACTTTCTATACTGTATGATAAAGTATCCTATATTCTCACCATGCATCATATCCTAGTTTTATGACACAGGTAATCTTATAAGCACAACTCTGTTAGAACTTCTTTGGACTCATCTATATACCTGAATATTTAAGTTCAAGAAAATGAGTCCTGGCTAAAAGTCATAATTAGACCATAAACCCAAGGATAGGAAGGAACTGAATGAAGATATGAATAGAATTTTTGAAGATGTATGAGAAATACTGACAAGAATTAGGCAGGACAAGGTTATTTTTTCTTTCTCTTGGTACCTAATATTAATTAAATATCAATTTCTTAATGAATTAAGAAGAGGCATCAGGTGTATAGTCTTTCTGCCCCTTCCTGGTTTAGTTATCAGCCTGTCTAATATTTTGATACCATGGCCCCTCCAGTTCCTTTACCTCCACATCCTCAATAATTGCCTCCGTTTCTCTTCAACCTCCTATTCCATGTACCATGTTCTAATATATCACTTGTAAATCTGTAACTTGAAAATCACTTTTTAATATCTTGCCACCTGCTTTCTTCCAGTGTTTTAGGTTATTAAGTATGAAATATCCGATTTCCTTAAGCACTAAGTTTGACAGTTGATATCTCTTACACCTCACTTTGACACTTCTTGTATTATTTTTATTGTGAAGGCACATCCTCATTCTTTCAAATGCACAGTTTGGCTTGTGATTATCTTTCATGTTTTTTTTAGAGCAACTTTTGTGAAACCATGGTAAGTCAAAAATTTGAGTTATTTTTTAATGAGTTCTGTAATCGAACCAATACAGTGCAGACAGCTTGAAATATCAACAGAGTGTTCGGGAAGGATGTGTGGCTTATGAATGCACAGTATGTAGATGGTTTGAGAAGTTCCATTCTGGTGATTTTAATCTTGAAAATGAGCCATGGGGGCAACCGGAGGCTAAGGTGGATAATGATGAGCTGAAAGCTGCAGTGGAAGTGAATCCATCTCAACCTACGCATGAATTAGCAGCAAGGTTTGACATTACTATTCCAATATTGGACCATTTGAAACAAATGAGCAAGGTAAAGAAATTGGATAGATGGGTTCCACATGAATTTTAAAAGAGCGTCTGCAGAGAAATCATCTGAAAGTTTGGCTTTCTTTGCTGTCATAACATAAAGGTGAACCATTTCTACACCATATTGTTATGTGTGATGGAAGATGGATTCTTTTAGACAATTGCATCCATTCGGCACAATGGTTGGATAAAGATGAAGTGCTGAAATAAGGTCCAAAATTGAATATTCATAAACCCAATGGTGTATGTTTGGTGGTCCAGCACTGGTATTGTCCACTACAGCTTCAAGAACCCTGGTTAATTGATGACAGTGGATGTCTACTGCAACCAACTGGACGAAATGATGAGGATGCTTGTGATTAAGCAGCCGAGATTGGTCAATAGAGATAGGCCAATCCTCTTTGAAGACAATGCTTATGTTGCACAAACAACGCTTTTCAAACCACAGAGGCTGGACTTGGAAACTCTCTGTCATCCACCGTATTCACCAGACCTTGCATCAACTGAGTACCACTTCTTCCAGGCTTTGGACCACTTCCTGCAAGGAAAAATATTCAATTCTCAACAAGCTGTGGAAAACGCCTTTCTCGATTTCATTGCCACTTGCTCTTGGCTTCTTCACTACTGGTATAAACAAGTTACTGTTAAGATGGCAAAACTGTGTTGATAGTTTAGGTGCACACTTTGATCGTACTGCTTCTTGTTTGAGATATGATAAACTAAACTTTTTGTTTGAAATTGGACACTTCATATTTAATGACCTAAATATAATAGTTTCACCATAATCATTCTTTGACCTTGACAGGGATTCCAGTTTATGCATCTCTGTACTTTTGGTCCATCCGATCTTGACTTTCGTTAGTTTCTAATCCATTTTATCATTCATTCAAGAAGTACTTGTTTAGCACCCAATAGGTGTCAGGCGCTGTGCTAAGTACTGGAGGTATAGCAGCAAATAAGCAGACCAGCTACGGCCGATATCCTGAAATCCTGCGCCCCTCTCTTTGAGTCTCAACACCTAGCAAAACTACAATCCTGGCTGAGGCCAAGTATTCACTTTCTTTATACCTCCTGCAAAGAGCCAAGTTTGATGAGGAAAGTTTAAAGAGAGGATAATGATAATATTATGAATCCATTATCAGTATTTAAAAAGGCTGCCATACTTGTCTAATCCTAAGTCACTCTTTTGCTTTTCTCAATGGCTATTTCTACCTATTTATTTTTTTTTATCATGTGCCCCCCTCATTAAAACTGTCCTGTTGAGTTTCTGAGAAGTCCTCCAATGAACAGCATACCTCTTCTTGCTTGGATTATAAACAAAATAATATAAAAACAGGAATAGAGTTTAAAGAAGAACCAAAATATTAATATTATTCTTATCACTTGCAGGTGTGTAGAGAATGTATTTACTTGAGAACTAGGAGGACGGCTTAATAGCACTTTAGAATCTGGAAGATTTGCCCACCCATCCCTGGGCAATGCTGGACCAGGCAGCCTTCCTACATGAGAAGTATGCCAAAGTAAGGCTTACATTGTAACTTCTGAGGCACGCCCACTCCCAATAGGCAGAGGGAGTTCTGAGCTGAACTACTCATGGGTAGATATTCTTCCCATATTCAATATTAGATAAAGCATTCCATTTTCTCTGGAACAGTGAGAAAAATGTCAGTAGAAGGCCTATAGGGGAGTTAGATTAAGGGAATGGGAAGTTGAGGTATGTCTCCTACCTAACATCTTCAATGGCTTCTCAATGCACTTAGAATAAAAACAAAGCATAATATGTGCTAAAATGCTCTCTACATGGTCAACCTCTGCCTACATCTACAGCCTTGTCATGTGTCATGCTCTCTTTTTTGCTACCCTTTTCTCCCAGATACAGAATCCTTCTTTTAGGTGCTCGTATTTGCTGTGTTCCTTCCCACTGCAAGACCTTTGCACATGTTGTGTCTCTCTCTCTAATGCTTTTGCTTTCTTCTTGGCCTCGTTAACTCCTAACATCTTTCAGGTGTTGGTTTATTAACAATTTTTTTTTTTTTTGAGAGAGAGAGGGTCTCACTCTGTCACCCAGGCTGGGCTCAAGCAATCCTCCTACCCCAACTGCCTGAGTAGCTGCGACTACAGGCACATGCCACCATGCTCAGCTAATTTTTATTTTGGTAAAGATGGGGATCTTACTTGTTGCCCAAGCTGGTCTCGAACTTCTGGCCTCAAGCAATCCTCCCATGTTAACCTCCCAGTGTTGGGACTGCAATCATGAGCCACTGTGCCCAGCCTATTAACAACTTTGTCAGCAGAAGCCTCATCACCAACTTCATCAGGTCAGATAGCCCCATGATATACACTTACATATTGCGATGTTCTTCTCTTTGATAACATTTTGCAGGTACAGTTTTAAAATTTCTTTGGATAGCTGATTAATGTCCATCTCTTTGCCTGCATTGTAAGTTCTGCCAAGTTTTTGCTTGCCATTGTCTCCCCAAGCGTCTAGCACAATGCTGAGCCCATAATGCTCAAAGTGTATAGTTTCTGAACTAAAAACTAATGAATGGAATAGTCTCTAAAAACCCTTTTCTTTTTTTTTTTTGAGACAGAGTCTCACTTTATTGCCCAGGCTAGAGTGAGTGCCGTGGCGTCAGCCTAGCTCACAGCAACCTCAAACTCCTGGGCTCAAGCAATCCTGCTGCCTCAGCCTCCCAAGTAGCTGGGACTACAGGCATGCGCCACCATGCCCGGCTAATTTTTTTTTCTATATATATTAGTTGGCCAATTAATTTCTTTCTATTTATAGTAGAGATGGGGTCTCACTCTTGCTCAGGCTGGTCTCGAACTCCTGAGCTCAAACGATCCGCCCACCTCGGCCTCCCAGAGAGCTAGGATTACAGGCTTGAGCCACCGCGCCCGGCCTAAAAACCCTTTTCTTTCTTGGTGTTTTAAATTTCGTGGCATCATATATGTTTAGCATAAGGTAGGGATACTTGTTTTAGTATGAAGGAGAAATAATAAGCAAATCTGTGTTTACTGCTGTAAAGATATATTATCTGAAAGAATTTTCCCTCTATTGTATAGAAGTCCTTTTTTGCACCTAAGATAAAGACATAGAAGAGACTATTCTGAATAATAAAACAAATGACCTCCCTTTCCACATAGCATAAGATGAATTTTGCTCTAGTCCATCTCCTGGGAGCCATCAAAACAAATCTTGCAAAAGGAAAATTCCTTGGGTTTCACTCTTGAAGATTTATTAACAGCTCTAAAAGTACGGTAGAATTGCAGTTATTTAGAATGGCTGGAAAATCTACTGTTCTTGCTACTTGTGTCTTATTTGAGAGTTAAGATGCATATAATATATCTACTTTAAAATAATTTAAATATATTTAACATTAAGAACATGATCAGTATTTTTCTAACTCAAATTTCATTTTTGGAATGCCAGAGCAGTGTTTCAGAGTCATTGGAATGGCTACTTTTACAATGAAGTATGTAAAAGAACACTCTAGCTATTTGGATTTTCCAACATTTTTGATTTTAAATAGGAAAAATTGATAGTGTTAGGATATATTCACATAGAGACTTGCTCCTAAAATGACTCTTATTCTTAAAATAAAAAAGCCAACTTGTATAGCCTGACCATCCAGTTAATACTTTTTTTGTAGGTATAAAGATTTATCAGAAAAAAAACAGAATGTTAATCCCATGCAAATGATCTATTACTTTACTTTTAATCACAGTGGTAGGCATCAGTAGTCTTTAGTAAATCCTTTAATCTTGTGTAGGTCTTTATAAGGAAGGATACAATAACAATATTTTACATATACTTGCTAGGTTAAAATGTTTGTCTCCATCCTTGTGATCTAGTCATTAACTCCCTAATTTATCACTTTAGAAAGAAACCTTGTCACATCCACTTCCTTTCTGAGTGGGGAATGGAATCTGATATTTTCTTTGAGCCCAGGATGAGTTCTCAACATGTAGTGAATCTCTGTCATACTTGAATAAAAACTTCATTAGATATTTGTTATAAAGAAAATTAATTTTCTTCTCTTAACCTGCTTCACTTTATTATCCTAAGAATATAATTCAGAAAAAGCAGTGTAATATATGTCGAGAGGGCCTTCCTGCAGAGAGGTTTTTCCAGTTAACTTGCCGATTTCTACAGGAAAATGCCTTGCCTTGTGCATAATTCAGGTAAGATAGTTGAAAGGGATTGGACTGACCAATGATTCCAGTGAGGAATTCATGTTGGAACCAAAATATTCTATGTAAAATGTATGATATTCTTAATGCTCATATTTAATATTTAATAAATCCAGTCCTGAGGGTTAGTCTTTGAAACACAAGTTCAGCTACCTGACTGGCATTTCTGTATTCTGTAATTAGGGCTGTCAAAACAATCTCTTTTAAAATAGAACCAGAAGGAGCTTGAGTGCTTCTTGTTTTGAATAGTACTAGTGTTACTTGATATGAATACAGAGTTTCGCCAAGAGGTGAAGCTAAAAAAATACTTTGATTATAAGTATAGCACTATACGTAAACATGCATGTATATAAGCCTATACGCACAAACACATAGGAAGTGACATATATTTCAAGGCTAATGATGAAATCTTTTGTCTTTAATTTATTGAGATATTTGTGAATAATCAGGCATAGCCAAAAAAGTCTATGAAGAAACACACAGAAAAATATTTCTCACATTATGGAATAAAGAGGCCTCAAATATATTTTTATAATATGGAAAAGAAAATTGGATGATATGTGAAAAATTGTAAAATAATTGTTCATTAATGGACGTTACACATCTGACAACTGCTTTTAATTTTTTATCTTAGGGCTGCATAGAGTATATAAGTGATACAGGTAAGAAATGGCTCGTAGATTTTCGTAGATCTTTTATCTCTTTTTTTGCAAAACATTTTCTCAAATGAGCAAAATCTAAAGTCTGAATTTTCTAATTTACAAATAAAATTCTCATTATGCATTACTAGGATTCCACCAATCAACCATGTAAAATTACAGTAGTTTACAAGTTATAATTCTTGCCTGGAAGAATTCTTTCTCCTCTTTCAACTTGTTTGCCCATATATTTGAAAAAATAATCGTGAAAAGGTCTCTTTCTCTCTCTCTTTTTTTAGTTCTTAGAGTGACTTAACCTGATTTTATTATAAGCCAGGCTCTTGATGTCAGATTTTAAAATTCTGATAGAAATTCTGCAGAAGATTCCTATGTTTGAGATGGCAGCATCTCAAACATAGTGTCAATGGTGGATCTTCCAACTCTTTTTAAGTAGGACACAAATGACAAAATCTATATCATATCAAGTATTGTACTCCCAAACTGTCAGACTTGCTCAAAAATCAGGAAGAACAAAGGGAAATATTGGTACCTGCAATATGCTGAATTTAAAAATGTGTATGCTGCATTATGAGGAAGAGGCCAAATTTATTGCTTAAGGGCTCTCCACTTAAAACTTTGCTATTCACTCTCCAATTACTCCCCCTTGACTTTGGGTTATGACTCTCTCCAGCTGAGTGCTGGAAATGGAGCAGCTAATGGTTTGTCATTGCATTAGAGTTCAGGGAGTCAACCCAACCTGACGAGAACTATTAGAGAACGAAACTCTCAGGACTAGCAAAAAGGAGCCCTGAAGGGCACTTGGCAGTTACGTCAGCAGTTATACCACGCAGAGTCGCACCGTGGAGCCTCCAGCAGGCAGCTAATGCTGAGCATCACTGTGCAAAAGGTACTCTGGATCGTGTGTATGCTGCCCAGGATCCTAACATCCTGTGGCTAAGGGTAATGTAAAGATTGCCTTTATAGACATAGGGTTGCCTTTCTTTTTTTTCTTTCTTTTTTTTTTTTTTTTTTTTTGAGACACAGTCTTACTCTGTTGCCCAGGCTAGAGTGCTGTGGCATCAGCCTAGCTCACAGCAACCTCAAACTCCTGGGCTCAAGCTATCCTTCTGCCTCAGCCTTACAAGTAGCTGGGACTACAGGCATGCACCACCATGCCTGGATAATTTTTTCTATATATTTTTAGTTGGCTAATTAATTTCTTTATATTTTTAGTGGAGACAGGTTCTCACTCTTGCTCAGGCTGGTTTTGAACTCCTGACCTTGAGTGATTCACCCGCCTCGGCCTCCCAGAGTGCTAGGATTACAGGTGTGAGCCACCGTGCCTGGCCAGGGGTTGCCTTTCTATATGTGGGGATTTCCTCATTGTGTCTCTGGAGCTCCTGATGAAAAGTGGATGTGCTCTCTCAACAGGGCCACACATGACTGAGAAAGAAAAATATGTTCACTGGTCTACACAGAGCAAACAGGAGGTGGGAGGAGAGAAGAGGGGCATAAAGATAGTTCAGATGAGAAAGAATTCTAGCCCTCTAAAATGCTACATCTATAGCTATCAGCCTCAAGAATGTTTAGCCCTTCCCTGAGTTATACAGATTCCTTTAGGAAATACTCGTGGTAGAAAATTTTTAATAAAATTATTGAGGTGATTTAAAAATTTTTATTTTATTTTATTTTATTTTTTAGAGATAGGGTCTTGTTCTGTTGCCCAAGTTGGAATACAGTGGTATGATCATAGCTCACTGCACCCTTGAACTCCTGGACTCAAGTGATTCTTCTGCCTCAGCCTCCCAAATAGCTGGGACTACAGGCACGTGCCACCATGGGTGGCTGATTTTGTTGTTTTTGTTGTTGTTTTGTAGAGACTGGGTCTTGCTATGTTGCCCAGGCCGGTCTTGAACTTTTGACCTCAAGCAATCCTGCCTTGGCTTCCCAAAGGGCTGGGATTAAAGTGAATTCTTAACAAATATATCTGCTTATATACATCCCAAGGAGCAATGTCCCAATCATAGTAATCAGATTGAGAGGTTATACAACTATTCTGCATACTTTAGTAATATTTTTGGAATTGCACACAGAACTCAGATATCTTTTTAAAATATATATAAAAAATATATAAATATATATGTGTGTGTATATATATATATATATATTTGAGACAGAGTCTTGCGTTGTTGCCCCAGGTAGATAGAGTGCAGTGGCATCATCATAGCTCACTGCAACCTCAAACTCCTGGGCTGAGGCGATCCTACTGCCTCAGCCTCCTGAGTAGCCAGGACTACAGGCTCTAGCCACCACGCCCAGCTAATTGTTTTTTCTATTTTTCATACAGACGGGGTCTTGCTCTTGCTCTTGCTCAGGCTGGTCTCAAACTCCTGAGCTCAAGTGATCCTCCTGCCTTGGCCTCCCAGAGTGCTAGGATTACAGGTATGAGCCACTGCACCTGGCCTCATATTCTTAAAGATAAGAAAATTATCTCTTGATTAATGATTTTGAAAATATTCAAAAATTTTAGCTCAGAATAAGCAGGAAATGGAAATCAACCTAGATTTACTGTGAAAATATGAAAGAAATGATAGTTTGTTTCATTTGAATTATAAAGAAAACCCAAACACTTCATTCAACATTTTTGTACATCAAGACTAATTGCCCATGTGGCATGACTTCTTTATGAAGATTCTTTCTTTCTGATTTGAAAGAAAAGTCAACATTTTCATTATGTATGAGTCTAACATGTGAACATTGTAAAGCCTCAGGGTATGGGGATGTCTTCTGATTTGTTTCATTACTAATTAATATTTTCTGTAACACTAAAGTTTTTTGGCCAAAAAAAATAAAAATAAAAATAAACCCAAAGACTTAATTCTTCATTTTTTTCTCAGAGTCTATGACAAAGTAATCGCTACACCTTTTCATGTTAATTTTATTTCACAGTCATCTTTCTTTTCATCTAAATTCAACTCTTCAATAATCCAGTCTGTTTCAGTGAATTAATTCTTAGCTTTTCAACATTTTCATGGATCTTCCAGGTAATTAGACAATTTACCAGTTCATGCTTAGTTTGTGGACATCTTTCCTTCTTTCTGTAAACCTTCTGAAGAGCCCAAAGAGCCCTACTGTGCTATAACTTTATATGTGTAAGCTTCTCTCAGTGGGTCAAAATATCTTTAAAGGAAAATTTACTATATTTAGACTGATATTATAATTGGTCATTTTTATGCTGACCTGAAGCAGCAGGAATGTACAAGAACAATAACAAGACTTTATTAACTGATCTTGGCTGATCTTGATGTAGCTGCAAGTTGTAATGCTGTAGCATTTCTCCGTCTTAAGCAGCCTTCTTTTCTATAAGAAAAATAATTAGCTTCCCACTGTTAGTTGTGAATCCCAGCTCACTTTTCTTTCATTGGACTCTGTTTTGTCACTTATTACTGAGAGTTCTGACCTAGGAGAATTACTAGTAAGTATATTTGTGGCTAGATTTCTGTCCTGCCTAAATCACCCTAGGGAGCTGGGCTTGACCATGTTCAAAACTCAAAGACTCTCTTTTCATTATTCTCATCTAAAGCCCAGCAGACCTGCATAACAAGCTTCTTGCTTTTTCCCTAAAACTTCATCTAGGTTCATTTAAAGGCCTTGCAAGATTGCCTGACTTGAGAGCACACCTACGCCTGTAATGGCATCAGCTGGCGAAAGCTTAGAGGGAAGGAGCAGTAGGAGGTGTGCATTTCCATTTTGGTCTTCACCTGAGGGACAGTGCACACAAGTGCGACATGGCTGGATGGCAGGCTTCCAGCAAGAGACTGAGCTTTTGGAACATGGGACTTAGAAGATGAATCACTGGGGGCAAGCACCAGGATTGCCCCTGGCATGGTCAGGAGCTGGGATCTAAGCCTTAGGGCTACAGCTGTGTGACATGGTTGAATAGAACCTCGGCCTTTAGCTCTTTTCTGTCACCTCAGCATTCCATACAGATGTTTGCTAAATCATCTGTCTGCAGACAGCCAGCTACCTTTCGGTAGAGCCTCCCTGCAGTCTCAGCCTACTTCACATTTATCTCTCAACACACTAAGGTGATCATCAACGGAAGAGACTGAACGTTGCCTTAATCCACTTCTGATCAGGATTGCACAGTCCTCTTATGAAACTTTCCAATCGTTAGTCCTCAGGAGGGTGGTAGATGGGACATACATAATTCTGTGGTACTTCTTGCCTCAATTTTGTCACAGACTCGTTCAAGAGAGTTGTTCCCTGATGATAGAGTTGGAGGGGCTATGATGAACAATTTCTTTAGAGTAGATATGGGAGACTGGTAGCCCATGGATTAATACCGTGTTTCCCCGAAAATAAGACCTACACATAAAATAAGCCCTAGCAGGATTTCTAAGCATTTGCGCAATAGAAGCCCTACCCTGAAAATAAGAATTAGTGATGGGCGTGGCTACGCAGCGTATCTGCACAACCCATGCATTTCGTCGCGGAGCGGTAAAGAGGAGCAGCCCTTCTCATCTGCCCCATGAGAGCTCTATTTATCAACACGAGAGATTGGGGACAATGGTTCTAACGGAAATAGAGTCGCAAGAAATTCAGGATGGAATTTGGGGTTTGGAGAGTTATGATGATGTTCCAGAAGAAGACGACTTAACTACATTTGAATAAATGAAGATTGTTGTACTGTACTTAAAAAAAAATAACACATTCCCTGAAAATAAGCCCTAAGGTGTCTTCTTGAGGAAAAATAAATATAAGACCCTGTCTTATTTTCGGAGAAACATTGTATTTTTGTGTGTGTGTGTATATATATATATATATATGTGTGTATATATATGTGTGTGTATATATATATATATATGCGTGTATATATATGTGTGTGTATATATATATTTATAATCTGAACACTGTTTAATTTTTAAAAAATTAGTTACTAGCATTTCATGTTGGGAAATATCACTTAAAAATCCAGACTTCTGGCTTCTCCCCCCAGATTGAAAGCTTTGGCTTCACCAGGCCTGTAATCTTGGAATCCTGCCCCCTATAGACAGGCATTCTTCAGTCCCCACTTTTCTCTGGCCTGCCACAGTCACTTGTGTTACCTGCCTGGCTTCCATAGTCACTTGAGAGTACAACTTTTGTTTTAGAAGTCCACCGAGTACATATGACTCCATGTAGTCAAAGAAAATACGAAGAAAAACACTTTCACACTCCCAACAATATTCTTTAGGTTGGTTGTTGTAGGTCTAGTTGCTGATATATTGCTGTCGTCACATTTGTCTGATTTAAAACGGTACCAAAATGGAACTGATTAACAGTTAAAAGAATGTTGTTTCTGTTTAAGATTTTTTTTCCCAGTTTTTACTGTGGATATAGACATGGAGGTTTTCTAGATATATTGGCACAAGTCTTTTTGGTGAAAAATGATCAGTATTTCAATATGATCTGAGTTGCTTGGTTCAGAATCTTTGCTCCTTGTGGCTGAGGCAGGGTTAGTGAGGACATATTCTGTTGCATCTGTCTGTACTTGAAACATTTTACACAGTTTTGATTCCAACTAGAGTACTTGAGGAAAATTTTCATTACATTCAAAGATGATCAAGTTACTTTGAAAAAAATGTCTGTCTTGAAGACACCAAGGAATGGATAGCAACCAGCTTAAGAATGGACAAGCTCTTTACAGGTTCATTAGTTAGTTGTATTATAAGAGGCAACAGAAAGAAGCTGCAGGTTAGTGAAACTCTACGAAGCACTGGATCTAAGTGATCCTAGATTCAGAGGATGCCCATCTTCCATTGTTCTTTTTATCTCCCCAGTATATTTGTATCTGGAGGGGAGTAGGGGATATTGAAGATTCATGACAAGGATTAAAGCAAAAGTGGTTGTGTTTCTGTTGCTTCCCTGTAAATTGGAAGAGTTTTTGTATGAGCTCTTGATGCTCTGTTTTATTTTTATTTTTACTCCTAAGTTGAGACAGCATGTAAAAGCATATGTTATAGAGTAAGCATCTAAGGAAGTAATCTAATTTTAGAAGATGAATCTAAAAGTGTTGAAGGGGCTAGCCTTTCTGGAAAGCATCAGGAACAGGGTGGGTGTAGAACAGAAAATGAGAGGGAGAGAATGGGAGAGAGAGAGGTTGGGGAGAGGGTGGAGAGGGAGAGAGAGAGAGATTGAGATTTTAGGGAAAAATCCAGACCGAATTGGAAATAACAGAGGGTACCTGTGAGATAAACTGAGTATAGGTTGAAATAACAAAGCTTTCTTTTCTTGCATGTATTTCTACACATCTCTCCTGACTGCTTTTGATATTTGCATTTTTTTTAGTATTTTTCAAGGAATTTCAAGGTTGCATAATTGATCATATCAGTAAGAATCACTCAAAGGATGGGGCAAATCACTGTTTCATTGACTCTTTGGAAAACTGTTTATCTGCATGTGAAGTGGCATCTAAGAGCCAAAGGAGGCTGAGTTGCTAACGTGATTATTTCAGTGTTAGCTGAAGTCTGCAAACACTGCACAAGATTGCCTGCTTCCTTTTTATTTTCAATTGCTGACAGACCATTAAGTTGCCCTAAATTTTGGCATCATTAATTGTCTTTCATGATGAAATCAAAGATACACAATTTGAGCTCTTAATATACAAATTTTATTTTGAAAATCATTTCAAAGAATTATATTCCTGCAAAACGCTCCCATTTATAACTTGAAGATACTGATTAGTTTATTTGGTTAGTCATAAAA
This sequence comes from Mirza zaza, assembly GCA_008750895.1. Lineage (NCBI taxonomy): Eukaryota > Metazoa > Chordata > Mammalia > Primates > Cheirogaleidae > Mirza > Mirza zaza. The sequence goes on from VSMD01070460.1 coordinate 25,033, forward strand.
CAATCTAAAATAATGACAACAATTGATAGTACACAATGTGATGCAATAGGTGTCAGCCTGGTCTATGTATTTTTATACTAAACATCAAAGAGAAAAAAGGCATAATTAGGAGATTTAGAAGCTAATCTTTAATTGTAATAGTTGCTAATGTGGGTACCTAAAAATGTAAGATAGGTAAAACCTCACAGACACCAGCATCTTTGTGGAAGCCTTAACCCTAAGAAAAGAATGATCCTAATGTTCCTGTCAAAGGAATCCTTCTGAAACCCTAAAAACTGATGTAGAAATCATCATGTTTATGAACCCACATTCAATAACAGGGACCGATTTCTATAAACTAGCTTTAGGTAATGATATAATCTTATTAATCCTTGCATCCTATATTGTCAACATAAATACTATCAAATGAATGACAAGAAGAATGAGTGATTTATTTGGATTCTAAGACTCTGATTCAGTGTGATGATATCTAACAATTTAGACAAATTTAAACGGTTAAGTATATTATTGGATTTCCAAAACTCTGGGTTACTTAGACAACCTGAAGGTTTGTATGGATAAATTAAGAAGGCCACTTTAAATCCTGCTGAAAACCTGATTCTTGAAGGAAGTCCTGCTCTTAGAGGGAAAGAAGGCTTGGAAGAAATCACTCTGTGTGCTTCACCTTTCCCACCCATTTTTATTATTTTGGTGAAATCATATTAATATAAACCATCAAAGAAAAGCCTGAAAGAATGGTTTATGACAATACGGAATAAGAGGAAGGGATAAATCATCCTCCCTAATAGAATGCGTGTGGAAGGGAGGAAGGACCAATTTTGCACAGTTTGCTTTGTTTGTAGTAGGAGTTTTATGGTTGATTTATGTCGAGTCACGGATCTTTCCTAACTCTGGTTTCTGGAGCTTCCATTTTCTCGTGCACTCCTTGGGGGTCATTTCTCATTCGGTGCTTGTGGAGTGCCCTAAATCAGGGGTCAGCAAATTGCTGCTTACTGGCAAATTAGGCACGCACTTATTTTTGTAAGGCCCTGGAGCTAAGAATGGTTTTTACATTTTTAAGACGTAAAATTCTTTTGAAAAAAATCAAAAGAATAATAATATTTAGTAACATGTCAAAATTATATAAAATCCAAATTTCAGTGTCCATAACTACAGTGTTATTGGTACATAGCCACAGTTTTTCATTTACATATTGTCTATGGCTGCTTTCACTCTCCACTCCACAGTGGAAATGAGTGGTTGCAATGGAAACTGTATGGCCCCACAAGAAACTGTGACAATTATAAACATATACATCTAACTAGAGAGCTCCAAAATATATGAAGCAAAGATAGAAAGAATTGAAGGGAAGCATAGACAGTTCCGCAATGATACTTGGAGATTTCAATGCCCCACTTTCAATAATGAATAAAATTAAATAGAAGATCAATAAGGAAATAGAGAACTTGAGCAACAATATAAACCAAGCAGGCCTGACAGACATATGCATGTTCATTCTTTCACTGTCAGCATATGTTTGTGCTTAAACTTAAAGTGAATCCCTTATAGACAGCATAAAGTTTGATCTTTTTTTAAAAAATATATTCAGCCACCATATGTCTTTTGATTGGAGAATTTAGCCTTTTTTTTACATTTAGTCTTTTTTTACATTTAAATAATTATTGATAGATAAGGACTTATTGCCATTTTCTTAATTTTTTGAATGTTTTATAGATCCTTGTTCTTTTCTTGTTGTCTTCCTTTGTGATGTGATGATTTTTTATAGTGGTAATCTTTGACTTCTTTCTATTTATTTTTGTGTATTTAGTATAGGTTTTCTCTTTGTGTTTACCATGAGGCTTACAGAAAATATCTTATAGTTAGTCAATTTTAAGCTGATAACAGCTTACCATTGATAACATAAAAAAACTCTACATTTTAACTTTTCCTGACTCTACATTTTATGTTGTTGATGTCACAATTTATCTTTTTATATTGTGCATCCATTCACGCATTAGTATAAATGTAATTATTTTCAACACTTTTAACTTCTATATAAGAATTAAAAATGATTTATGTATCACCATTAGAGTATTAGAGTATTCTGAATTTGACTATATTCTTACTTTTAAAATGAGTTTTATATTTTCATACATTTTTAATTTTGTTAGTGTTCTTTCATTTCAAGTTGAAGAACTTCCATTAGCATATCTTATAAAGCAGGTCTTAGCTTTTGTTTGTCTTAGAAAATCTTTATCTTTCATTCTAAAGGACAGATTTACTGGGTATAGTATTCTTGGTTGGAGGCTGTTTTTCTTTCAGCACTATGAATATATTATCCCATGGTTGGTCTGCAAAGCTTCCTACTGATAATTTCAGGGGGGTTCTTTTATATGTGATGAGTTGCTTTTCTGTTAGTCTTTGTTTTCTTTGACTTTTGAGAATTTGATTATGGTGTGTCTTGTTGAAGATCTCTTTATGTTTAATCTATTTAGTGTTCTTTGGTCTTCATAGATCTGGATGTTTATTTCCCTCCCCATATTGCATAAGTTTTCTATCATCATTTCTTTAAATAAGTCTTCTCCTTTATTTCTTTCCTCCATGGAAATTTCACAGTGTATATGTTGGTTCCCTTGATGGTGTCCCACAAGTCCCACAGGCTTCTTCAGTTTTTATTTATTTATTTTTGACTATTACCTAATTAATTAATTATTTTTTAATTTCAGCATATTTTTTTCTTTTTGTTCCTCAGACTGGGTGGGTAATTTCAAATGACCTGCCTCTGAACTTGCTGATTCTTTTGTTTGATTGAGTCTGTGTTATGAAAGATCCTTGTGGATTTTTTTTTTTTTTTATTAAAGTCATTGTGCTCTGCTCCAGAATTTCTTATTGGTTCTTTTTAATGGTTTCTATGTCTTTGTTGAGCTTTCAGTTTGCTCATGTATTGCTTTCCTGATTTTGTTTAGTTGTCTTTCTGTGTTTTCTTGTAGCTCACTGATCTTCTTTAAGATGATTATTTTGAATTCTTTGTCAGGCAGTTCATAGATATCTATTTCTTTGGGGTTAGTTACTGGTGCTTTATTTTGTTCCTTTGGTGGTATCACATTTCCCTGCCTATTCATTATTTTTGTGGCCTTGTGTTTGTGTTTGCCCGTTTGAAGAAGTAGGCATGTATTTTAGTCTTTACAGACTGGGTTTAGCAAGTGAACCTCCTCACCAGTCAACTCATTCAGAAATTACCAGCTGGTTGATGAGGTCCATCTGTGGGGCTGCTGTTGAAGTCCTTGGATGGGCTTGCCTGGCACCTGGGTTAGAATGTCTGTGGTCCTAGCACCTGGGTTCACAGGGGCCAGCCTGGTGCCTGGGTCTACCAGAGTGGGCCTGGTCCTGGGTCCACATGGGCCAGCCTGGAGCCGGGGTCTGTGGGTGCCAGTCTGGTGCCAGGGAGGACATCCTACTGGGGTGCAAGTGAGTCCATAGGGATGGGCATGGACTCTGGGTTTCTCGGGGCTACTCTAAAGTCTGAGCCTATAAGGGCTGGCTGGTGCTGGGGAAGGATCTGGACACTGGATCTGTGGGGGCTGATATAGAACTTGGTTCCACAGGGTCAATGTCTTAGTCTGTTTGTGGTGCTGGAACAAAATACCAGAGATTGAGTAATTTTTAAACAAAAGAGAGATTTATTTTCTCATAGTTCAGGAGGCTGAGTCCAAGATCAAGGCATTGGCAGTTTTAGTGTCTGGGGAGGGGCCTATTCTCTGCTTCTAAGATGGTGCATCCTCTGGAGGGGAGGAATGCCATGTCCTCACGTTGTAGAAGGTGGAAGGGCAAGATAGTTGAACACTGTTTGGAGCCTCTTTTATAAAGGCCTTAATTCCACTGAAGAGGGAGTAGCCTTCCTTGGCCTAATCACCATTTAAAGTCGTGTCCTTTAAATACTATCACATTAGTCATTGAGGTTCAACACCTGAAATTAGGAGATCACACATTGAAGCCATAGCAGTTGGCTTGATATTGGGGTTCACTGAGGCAGGTCTGTGGGGTTCATGGTGAAGCTGGGTCTTCACTTTTACTCTCCTTGCCCACATGGAGGTATCTCTTTTCACACTGTGCTGTGCAGGCTTGGGAGGGGGTGTCGTGGGTAATGTGAAACTCTCCTATCTACACTATTCAATGCATCTTTTCTTATTTCTGTGCTCCACCCAAGTGTTATAATCTCACCTGGATTCCTTGGCTTTTGTGAAGATATTGTCATGCATGGATTGTTCAAATTGATGTTTCTGGGAGGGGAAAAGCACTGCAAACTCCTAATCTGCCAACTTGATGTCATACTCCTGATCCATCTCTTCATTTTTAGTTCTACTTTCTGGTATATTTTGTCAACCTTATCTTCTACTCCTTATATTGAATTATTTTTTGCTAATGTATTTTTGTTTCAAAAAAAAATTCTTTCTTTTTTTCTTGGATTTTTTTTTTTTTTTTGAGACAGAGTCTCACTCTGTTGCCTGGGCTAGAGTGAGTACCATGACATCAGCCTAGCTCACAGCAACCTCAAACTCTTGGGCTCAAGCAATCCTCCTGGCTCAGCCTCCCGAGTAGCTGAGACTACTGAGTAGCTGAGGCATGTGCTACCATGCTTGTCTAACTTTTTATATATATTTTTAGTTGTCCAGCTAATTTCTTTCTATTTTTAGTAGAGACGGGCTCTCACTCTTGTTCAGGCTGGTCTCAAACTCCTGAGCTCAAAAAATCCACCTGCCTCAGCCTCCCAGAGTGCTAGGATTACAGGTGTGAGCCACTGTGCCCAGCTGAAGAATATTTTTTGATTTTAGCACATTATTGTTGTTTCCTGGATACAGTATTTTCTCTTTGTGCTCTGATTATAGTTTGATTTTAAAAAAACAAAACGGTGCTCTATTTCTTCTGGGTGTCTTTTATTTTCTCTGCTAGTTTTGGTCTCTGTTTTTTAATGTCAGAGGCCTTCCTCAAATTTCTGGTGACCCTTGGCTCTTTGTTTATATTAAAGAATGAAACACAAAAAGCTTAATGAAGTTTCTTGGTGTATGGTTGAGTATTATCTGCTGGAGATCTTCATGAGAAGTTAATAAGGCAATAAGCAGGTTTTTTCACTCTGAAATGGCCAAATAGTATGGCTATTATTTTGAGCAGTTCCGTTTCTCTGGAAAGGAATCTTTAGTCTCATGCATGGATGGAGCAAACTTGACTGCTGTTATTCTGATAGCTGAGTAAAGGAAGGGGGCTGGAGGTCTCACATTTCTGTATGTAGAATTTAACTTAAGTACTCTCCCTTCACTACAGTGACTCACTCAACCATGTAAAACTATCTAGAAAGTAAACTTCCTGTCTTTTGCCGTGATCTATAGTTTAGGATGTCATGTGAGGGAAGTCATTTAGCTGCATGGGGTGGAGATGGGCTATCTTAACCAATCCTTGTATTTTTAGCCACACCAAAACTTTTGCATGGTGCCTCCAGTTTCTAAGTCTTTCTGCAAATTTTTGCTGTAAATTGACTTCCTACCTTTTTGGTCACTTCCCTTTTCTCAACTAATTCCCCTTCCCCTATGATTTGTAAGATTTCAGTTTTCTATCATAGCTAAATCTTCTATTATCATTTTTGTAAAGTTGGGATGAGGGTGATGATAAATGTGTATATATAATCCACTTTATAGGACTTTTTCTAAATGACATTATTAAATTAAAATTTTATATTAGTACACATCTTATAATATGCTAACATAATAGTAAAATGACAGGTATATAATTTACAAATATGTATCTATAAATATATATATTTGAAGACGTACTTAAAAATACTAGATGGAGGTATTGGATCAAAAATATCTAGAAACTACTAACTTTAAGGATGTATAATTAAACTTTTGAAAAATCTTAGCATATAAAGATAGAAGTTGAACTGAGGCTTCCTTAAGAAATACTAGAGATACTAAAAGTTTTGCAAGAACAAAATGTAACAAGTTCAGTTATACTGTTTTGTGTGCATAGAAATGATTAAGCACATTAATTTCTAGAAGGTATCATTGAGTAGAAAGTTCATGAATCATATTTAGCCCCAATTTATGGGAGGATTTTCTTATAATTAGAACTATTCAAAAATGAAATATGCTGATTTGAGATTTTTTTTTTTACCTTAGTAATCTGGTTTCTTTCTTTCATTTTTCTTTCCTTTCATCATGCACATTTTTGTCTGATCTCCAGAGATACTGTACATGAGGTTTCTCTTTTGAGTGATTTACAGGGCTAGAAAAGTTTAAAGTTACTCCTAAGTGTAATATTCTATGATTTAAAATCAAATCTAAAGTTATAAAATACCACAGTATAGTCAGTTTTGAATAAGCAAAACAGAATTCAGAGTGATAGTTACGTGTATAATGTATTAATATTTTGTAGTTATGATTTCATCTTTACTGTTTACAGCTGAAGTTTCATCTCATCTGCATAACATTTAGAAAGTGTTCTCAATAGGGCTTAGACAGAGCTCCTTCTTACTTTCAAAGCAAGGGCTCCTCTTGGTAGGAAAGGTATCCATCCATTTCACTGGGCTGTTTCTCATGTGGAATGAAAGTAATTAGATGTCTGGCTTTTTCAGTATAGTCTTAAATCTTATCTTGAGGACACCTAAGGTTTATGTAATACCCAAGCATCAGTCAATTAGACCAAGAAAAAAACAAGTCAATTTTATGAGTTGATATGAGTCAGGCATTTGATTACTCTGAGAAAACAGGACTCTGTCTCCTTTCACTGAAGCTTTCCTTCTGCCATCGATTAACTGCTGACTCTTGTTCTACTGACCCTCACTAATTTTGTTGCATGTTCTGTCATTCTTTATCTGGAGTGAGAGAGAGAGAGAGAGACTCCTCTGTAAATATAAACAGCTGATGAGGGTAAGGGGCACTCAGTCTATTCTGGGGTCAGTTAATGTTCATAGTGTGTATCTGTGTAGAGGTCAGGGCTGGCGGTTGCTGCCGTGCACATTTTCCAAGACCAAATTACAAGTCACGGACCTCTCTTTTACAAACACCAAAAATGGTTGGACAGCCAATACAACAGGAATATTTACAAACTAAATTTTGATTCTGTTTTCACACTATTCTTTTATTTTTTTACATTATATTCCTAGTAATGTAAAATCCTACCTTTATGTGGAAATGAGGTGTAGGGACTTAATAATTAACTTGCTCTTGCCAGATAAGGATTAGATGCTGCTGCTTCATTTTACTCTCAGTGTCTACGTATCAAAAATTTTAGTGGCTTGTTTAAAACAACTTTGGATTTAATCCTTAAATTAATACAAATAATTAGTATAAGTTTTTAAAGGCTATTGCTGATTTCATGTTACTTTTTGGTTTTCATTCAGATTTCTATATCCATTCTCCAAATCTGTCTAAATTTGTTTGTTGGATTAATTAAGTCATCTCAGATTGATATAATAATCTTAAGAATAATTTTCTAAAATTTTGCTGAATTATGTGATAGGTTAGATATTATATATAGAATGAGGAATTTACTGGAATGAACTTATTGCTGAATGAGCTATCCAAGATGAAATATGATCTAACACTGCTGAATACTTCTTCCCAACTTAATACCTTATCACAAATGATCAAACTGAAATGTGACATTTATAGACCAATGATGCATGTAGATACTGTAGAAATGTATTGGACATTATAGAGAGTCAGAATAGTATAGGCTGAAGAGCACAGATTGACTTCTATTCTGAAACTATCACAGATATCTATAAAATGGGGTACTAAAATTTTATTTAATCCTTACCTGAATATAAAGAGCTTCATCTTTTGCTTATTTCTGGTACCTACCTCTACTCTTACTGGATAAAATCATGTGCATGTACCTGAACATCCTGTTTGATTTTTCACCTCTACACCCTCATTGTTTTTTTGTGTGTATTAGAATATTTATCTTCTTAGTCTGCTAGCTTATCTTTCAAGATACAATTCATGTATTTTCTTTCCTGTGAAGCCTATGACTAACCAAAATAGAGTAGAGAACTCCTTTGTGCTACTACCTATCAAATATTACAGTCTTTGTCACGCTATATAGTAATTTTTATTTATTTTTTATTTTTTTATTTTTTTTAGTAATTTTTATTAACATGTGAATCTCTCCCTCAGGATAGTGCACTCTAAGTACTCAATAAATGTTAAATGGATACCTTTTCTCATGCCTGGAATGTGTTGCACCAGGTATTAATTGCTACATAACAAACCACCTGGATTTATGGCTAAAAACAATGCTAATTTGTCTGGATGATTTTTCTGTTAGTCTCATTTGAGCTCTCTCATGTGGCTGCACTAAGTTGGCAGCTTAGCTAGGAGTAGATGGTCCAGTATGACCTTACTCATGTGTCTAGTACCTTAATTGGAATAGTTGGGATGACTGAATCCCTCTTTCCTGTGGTCTTTCACCTGGACTTTTTCACATGATCTTGGGCAAATCCCAGTGGATAGGTGCTTATAAAGGCTCTGCTGTGTTGTATCTGCTGATGTTTCCTTGACCAAAGCAGGTCATGTGGCTAAGCTCAGAGTTAGTGTGAGAGGGGATTATGCAAGGGCCTGGATGCCAGGATGAAGGCTGCTAATGTAGCAATTTAGCACTCGCATGCCCGTGCCTCCATTGCCTAACTGTTAAAGAGTTTTCGTTCAAGATTCATTTTGATTATTTTTCTTCTCCAAAAAGCCTTCCATGTTCTCTCTAGAGTTTTTCTTACGCATTTCCATTGTACTATTATCCTGAGAGCAGCAGCAAGGTGCTCACAAAGAACTTGGAAGATATATTCATTTTTTGGTGGGGGAGAATTTTAGGTGTGAGAGATTAAGAGAATAATTCAAATGAGATAAAAGGCCTTTTACACATTTCTGCTAAAAATAATATTTCTTTTTCGTTTTTTTGCAAGAGATTATTGCAAACATTTGTTACTTTTCAAGTATTTTAGCCATTGAACTGAAATATCTTTGGGTATGACACCATGCTGACATGAAACATTGAAGAATCCATAGATTACCATGGTGGAGATATATATATATATATATATATATATATAAACTCTGTTATATTAATTTGTTAATTAATATAACAGAGTTTATATTAGAACTCTGTTATATTAAATTTAATTTGTCTAAAGTATATATACATATGTATATATGTATATATATGTATATGTATATATACATATGTATATGTATGTATGTATATGTATATATGTATATGTATATATACATATATATGTACATGTATATATACATATATACATGTATATATATACATGTATGTATATGTGTATATATACATATGTATATGTATATATACATATATATGTATATATACTTTAGACAAATTAAATTTAACAGAGTTTATTTGAGCAAAGAACAAATTCATGAATTGGGCAGCATTCAGAACCAGAAGAGGTTCAGAGACCTCTCTGCTCAGTAGACTGAGCAGTGAGCTTTTTTAGGTCAAACATGGAAGCAGAGAAATTATCTGATTTTGGCTACATCTAAATGTTTGCCTTATTTGGGCAAAGTGTGATGAAACATTTGTCTTATTTGGGCATGGTTTGATCAGTTGGCTATCTGTGATTGACTGAAGCTCAGCTGTTTGTGATTGGCTGAAACCTAGCTATTTGTTACAAAAATATACTCCTAAATTAGATGTGGTTTGTTACATAGGAACCCAAAGTACAGGGACAGCCTCAGGCTAATGGCCTTCTGCTTATTTATTTTCAATATATATGTATATATAAATATGTATACATACATATACACACATACCTAGATCTATATCTATAGATCTGTCTATTAATCTATCTTTACAAATGTAATAAAGATTGGGGGGAAAATACGTTTCTAACTCTAGGAGGTAATTATGGATAATTTATGTCTTGTCTTTAATTTGTCCATAGTCAGAAAGATATGTACATATATTAAAACTTAAAAAATAAATTGGTGAGGAAAGCAGTTTGGTCAGCAGGAAAAGTATGCCGTTGCATTGGCTGGAGGTAGGTGACCATTGTCTTAAATCAGTATTCTCGGCAGGTGTCTCTAGTGTGGAGCTGGATGCCTCATGTTGCTGTAGCCTGAAGTCATCAAACATGTGTTACCTTCAAATAATTCCCCTAGTTTTGATTCTGTACTCACCTAAACACTTTCCTAACCGAGATTGAGAATGTGTAGGTAGATCTGTCTTCAGAAGCAGAATGATCTGGCTGTGTTATCTCAAGCCCTCTGGTCCACGATCTACAAGACAATGTGAGGTTTCATTGTAAACTAGTTAATTTGAATTCTGGGCTATGCATTAGTGTTAATATAAGCTCAGTTAATATAAGTCGATGTCCCAGAGATAGATTCTTACTCAGTGTGCTGTCAAAATCAGATTTCTGAATTTTCCAGGGAGCAGAGAAGTCCACATGCATGGAAATTTACCAGGGTAAGCTTCTTGAAAAGCTTCTTGGAAGTTAGCTGTCTGATAACACTTACACCTGGAATATACATACCTTTTACTCAAAATTCTATGGTATTTACTTACTTTACAGAATCTTGTCTGTTTTCTTGTTCTTCTTATAAGAGGATGAAACCTTTGAAGGCAATAATTTCTTCTTCATTTTAGTGTATATATAGCACCTAGCACAGCGCCTGGCATAAACTATGCATTTAATTGATATTTACCAAATAAATGAAAACATATACATTAATTGAAGTTAATTACCAGGCGTGAGCACATAAACAAGGGCAAATATAGGTAGATTTCGGAACACACACTCTTTTAGATTATTTATACCTTACTTTACAGGCTTTAGGCTAATAATCAAATAACTGCCTTTGTAAACTACACTGACTTCTCATCCCCCCGTGGAGTTGTTTATGTGAACAGCATTGCAGTGTTATCAGAAGTGGGCAATATTTAAGGCTGTGTTAGGCCATAAATTCCCACCACTATTCTGTTCTGACAAAGCACCACTTGTAAGAAATGACAAGACGATGTGGCTGTGGTCCAGTGTAGCTAAGGTAAAAAAAAATCTATCTTAAGTCTAAATAAAGCTTAAGTCTATTCCAATGACATTTTCTTTTGCTGTTTTAAAAGTCTATCCTTCCATTAAAAAAATCTGCAGGATGGATGCATTGAGGGCTCAAAAATGAGTATTGGCATTTCCATTTTCTCTCCTTCTCCATAAAACAGATTGAAACAGACAGGGAAGAAAGGTAAACACCTGTGACCTTCTTTGAACAGGCCTCTGCTGAAGTCATTTGGAATGAAACGAGGCCTGTCGTGAGGAGTCCTCAGAGGGGCCCCTCAGGTTTCCTCTCATCCAGTGGGATTTCTTTTCACTCTCAGGAACTCTTTTGTGTTCTCAGGAGGAAAACAGCTAATAAGCTTAGATACGAACAACGGGCTCCATATATATTGTGCAAATTTCTCAAATTTCATTTGCAAAAAAACTGCTGAATGTCATTTCCTTAGTTTCAGCTACTGTACATACCTCTGGGGACTGTGGCAGAGGGGTGAGGTCAGCCCCACAATAAGGTGGCTTTCTTGGTTTCAATAGGCACTTTATGCTCATTCAAAAAGAAACACTGGAAGCTTTCTCAGCTGGGGTGTGCGAGCCCTAGCGTGCAGAGAAGGAACCAGCCTGGCCTGGCCAAGGGGAATTAGGTTGACCTTGCGGAAGGTCCCAGAACTGGCTCTGAGGTCGGTGCAAGGTGAGCTGGGCTTGAAGATGACAACTTAAAACCTGGTCAATTCACAGTAACCCTGTGCGCTAGACTCACATTAGTGGATGCAAGACGTGTCTGAAATGTGTTTGACTGTTTTACTCACCGGCAGCTTGTTTTCCTTCTTCTAATCACTTTTTAAACTACTTCTATATATTTTATACACAGTTTAGGGTTATACAGACCCCATGAGATAATTATCCTTCAGAATGATCCCTAACAATAATTTATGTATTATCTACTATTTCAAGGGCAATGTTTTCACTCATTGCCATTTCAGAGAAAGTTTTTATTCTAGAGAAAATATTACATAGTAGATTTCAGTGAAAAGTTAAGGAAATTTTAAGAAAAAATTAAGGAAAACTTTAGTGAGAAAATATGATCCCTATTTTGGAGTTATAAGAAGACAATGTGCTTTAGGTTATAACTGCAAAAAACAGGAGTCCTCTGGTCAGGAAGAATTCATAATTCTTGAGGTTTAGCATAAGAGGAAAACAGGATCTAGAGATACAAATGAAAAGATTAACTGATGTACAATTATATCGGCTCTAGATTCATTTCCATACAGTAACATCTCACTTATCTGAAATCATTACAGCCAGTGATTTTAGTGGCTATTAACAGAAAATCCACCAAAATGGGGGAATTTAATGGCAGTTGAAAATGAAAGGTCTAAGCAGGGCCATTTGAGGAAGGGGCTCTGATGGGAGCACCAGTACCCTATTTCTCCCTGTCTCTCATCTCTGCCGCCTCTGGATTAGGTTCCCCATGGTCAGCAGCGCTGCTGCAGCTGCAGCTGCTCCGGCCTCCTAGCCTCACTCCGCTCGGCCTCTTTTCCAGGTGATCCTGTAAAACATGTGGGATTAACTCTGATTGAACTGATTTAGGTCACACCGACCTCAGAACCTTGACTGTGACACGGAAATTCTAGGCACTGGTTGACTTAGGCCTGGGTCATGGACTCCTCTGCGGAGGCCGAGGAGGCTGAACCACGCGTGGACAGAAAGGCAGCCGTGACCGGGTTCCTGCGTGAAAACTGGAGCGTGAGACGGCGCCAGGGAAGCGGGGAAGGCAGTGACTGATGTCTACCATGGGTAGCAAAATTTGTCTTATTTAAAAACACACAATTTTCCTGTCTTTTAAAATAGTTTATTAGAAAAAGAAACAATATTTTGTAAAAGCCCCGTTGGTCAATAAAATGTATTGTTGTCAGGACTTGATAGGTTTTCAAATTTCCCTGTTGACCTGGATGAGATCAATCGCATTTAACGTTCTTCACATAGAGGCTTTTCTAAAAACGTACATGGAGACGCAGTGTACTAAATAGGGTGCATCCTATTTCCTCCCCGTCTCAGTCCTAGGAATCCCAGTAAACCTCTTGCGAAAGGTGTTCCGTGAGCTGGTGTATCTTTGATGTGAACTCGCTGGACGGGCTGGGATGAGCTCTTTTCAGACCCGTGGTACACTACTCCTCTGTCTTAGTCAAAGGACAAAATACTGTAAAGTGAGTGGCTTATGAGGGATACAAGTTTATTACAGTTTTTGAGGCTCAGGAGTCCAAGGTGCCGGCAGATGTCCTGGTTCGGTTCATGGATGACACCTCACTGTGTCCTCACGTGGTGGGAGGGACAAATGAGCTCCCCTGGGCCTCTTTTGTAAGGGCACTAATCCCATGAATGAAGGCCCCACCCTCACAGCCTAATCACCTTCCAAAAGGCCCCACCTCCTAATTCCATTGCCTGGGGGTTAGCATTTCAACATATGAACGCTGGCGGGATGCAGATGTTCAGACCACATAGCATCCTCTCCAGGGAAGAGCTAAGTCAGGGTCAGATCTTGGCAGGTGAGTTGGAATGAGAAGACCTCACCCAGTGGGCCTGACTATCTGATTTGATCGGGACCTCTGTGGTGACACCCTACCTCTCGGCCGGCTCCAGCCAGGAGGTCAGTTTGGTGATTCTCTGATCCTTTCTCTCTGGAGCCTTTTTGTACTATGCTATTTCTACAACAAATTCTCTCTGTTGAGAGATACCCGTGGCCCATTCTTACTGGAGCTTACGTGACACATTAACCCTTTCCGCACGCTTTCCCAGCACGGCACCTCACTTGCCTCTCATCGCTCCAAGACTTGAGTTCAGTGATTGTTTAACCTTATTAACTCTGACCTGCCCAGGGATACATTTAAGGCATTAAATAATTTCAGTTGCTAGAAGGACACCAACATAGGATGGAGATAATAAAGGTCGTGAGGGCTGATTGAAGGTGAGTATTCCCAAAGTCGTTTAATCTCATTCCTTTCTTAATAACGGAGCCTTAATTGTGAACGTTAACATTGCAACGTCCTCAAGGACTTTGAAACAACTAGAGCTCTTTCCATGTGTGCAGATGGACCCCAGGTTATTAGGCTTTCCATTTAGTTTTATGGTGTTTCTCTATTTTTTCTTCTGATAACTGTCACTTATAAATATCAGTGTAGCTGATTTTAGTATTTGTGGGCTTCCCTCTTATTTTCCGTTTCTAAGATAGGGAGAACTTGAGTGGCTCACACATAATTCAAGTGTCTGTGTTTAATACACCGACTCTGGAGTTTGGCTTCCTGGATGTATTTCCCTTACCTGCTGGTTTTCTAGGTTCTGAGTATGGAAAATAGATAGAGGGAGATTGGGTCCTCACATTTTGCAAAAGGTAATGTCTACTTTTTAGTTTTAAAGACCTCAAGTAAAACAATCTAATCATGGAGACTTTATGTTTTATGAATGAACAAGTGGTTTTTTGGGTTTTTTTTTAAAGCTATTCTGTTAAGAAGTTTTCAAATGATTGAGAAATTTACTGAGTGAATGCATGTACATTTTGCTGCTGTCAGAAAGATTGAAATAAAGCAGCAATGGCTGGGCCTGGTTCTCAGTTGAACTGTGATGTGGATGAGGTTTGCCTTTGGGGCCCTCACACATCTGCTTCTATTGCCCTTCTGGTTCCTGGGCCTCATCCTCTACCTGTCCTTGCCTCCAGTGCCACAGGCTCTCAGGCTACCCTGCAGTCTGGGCTCCTCTCTGCTCTGCTCTGCCTGCGAAGGTTCTCCAGCCCCGGGCAGTGCCTCCTGCCCTCATTTGGCTTTCCCAAAGAGTCATCTAAACTAAACAAAGAAGATTCCTAACCTTGCAGCCTGGATCCAGCTAGCTGCCACTCCTGGAAGTGAGTTCCACTGCTGGAACGAAGCCTTATTTAGTTATTAATGCATTGAAATGGTTGAATATATTATTTTCCCAAGGATCCAGGCATTTTGATAAGAAACACTTAAGGACTATTTCCATTTAAGTCAAAGGAATTATCATTCTAAAGTGAAATTTCGGGCAAGTCCATGGGCCAGCAGGTCTGGGAATGGGGCATGTTTCTATGTCCCCTCTGGGGAAGACTCATCCCCTTCTTCCTGCCTTTCTCCATGTCTTGCTCCTTTGGTATGTTGGTGGGAAATTTCCCTGGTGGCCAGGGAGGCTGGGTATTGCTTTCCACCTGTGTTCCTTCTAGACCCACATCCAGGGCGTGGGCCTGTTTCTAACCACTGCCACCAGTTCCTGCAAAGATTTCCCTGCGTGCAGCCTGCTCCAGGCTTGGCCCTCCTGCCATCTCTCCGCCCTGCAGGACCCTCTGAAGCCACATTCCCGCTGCTTCTCTGTGATAGAACCCTGCTGCCTTCCGTTCCAACTTGCACCAGAGGTGCCATATCTAGAATATGGACTGACTTTGTGAGTATTAACTCCTCCTGGGGCTGCTGACTCTTCTTCCAGGGTTTCCGTGGTTGCTATGCTCTTCTCTCTAGCTCTGGCTCTCTACCTCCCAGCACCCAGCGCCGCCCACTCTGACCTGCAGGTATTGTAGAAAATGACGGAGTTACAATGCAGAGCACAGGAAGTGCATGTGGATGACACAAAGCACTTTGTAGTAAAGAAAGATTCACGGTTTGAACTTTGGTTGCCTCCAAGAGAGACACTCATTCCACTTTATCACAGATACATCATAGCCCCTTCTTCCCTTCACCCAGAGTCTTCATTCTTCTAAGATAAAGCATGGATCCCTCCTAAGATAGGGTTACCAGATGCTTCATTATTCTGGTCATTCTCTTACAGGAAATCCACTTTGTTAATGTCTCCTTGAAAATTTGGTGCCCCCAAAAGGAACAAAACACAGGCAGCACGAGAGTTCACATAAGTGTTTTATCATCCAGCCTGCAGTTCTCCATATTGTCCACACAGATATGATGGGAGACTTTAAAAAAATGCCTTGCTGAAGTCAGGATTCACCATGCCAGAAGGGAAATGAGGTTATTGGACATAAAGTACACACACAAATACACAAGTAGAAATGGGACAACATATACACACCATAACTTAAATGTACAAAAGAAAAGAAATAAAACCAGGTAGTATTCCTTATTTCCCATCAGTGACCTCGTCACGTATCCCATAATCCATTCAATAGCATGAAAAAATAAATCTAGAACTTGCCAGTTCTTGGTATATCTTGGTACTTCTGTTTTTAAGTAGTCTCAGATAAGCTCAGTGCATTTTAGATAAATATTTATTCAAATTCAAGATTCACATGTCTTACCAAAAAAAGATTGTTTTTCAAAGATCTGCCCTCCACTTTCTGCTCCCTACAGTGCGTGTGGGTGTCAGCAAGAGTAGACTCAAATCTGCGCAGGGCGATGAGTGCTTGTCTGGGTCTTTGTACTATTTTGGGGTCTTCTCTGCTCACTGTGGGGTACTGGTTCAGAGACTGAATGTGTCCTAACATTCATATGTTTAGATTCTAACCCACGATGTGTTAGGAGGTGGGGACTTTGGGAAATAATTAGGTCATGAGGGTTGGACCTTGGTGGGCAGGATTAGTGCCATTATAAAAGACACCCCAGAGAATACTTTTGTCCTCTTTCTGCCATGTGAGGATACAATGAGAAGCCAGCAGTGTGCAACCTGGCAGAGGCCCTTTCCAAGACTCTGATCATGCTGGCACCCTGATCTCAGACTTTCAGATTCTAGAACTGTAAGAAATAAGTTTCTGTTGTTTATAAGCCACCCAGTCTGTGGTACTTTGCTATAGCAGCCTGAACTAAGGTGCTTAGCAAGATTTGAATAAGCTACCGTGGCTCTGGCTGCAAGAAGAGCTGTTGCTAGAGCCGGCTCCAAAGCCCTGGGTCCATTTCAGCTGGAAATTTAGAGGTCAGGATTGAGTTGTCCATAGGAACACTTTGCAAATCTGTGATCCCAACGTGGAAATCTGTGTTTCCGGTCCTCTTTCAGAAATGCAGACGTGTCAATCCAGGCACTCATTTTGCAGAATTTATTTTGTGCGAATGAACTAACTGCTATAATCAAGGAGGAGGGTGGAAGAGTGGACAGAGCATAGACGTTGGAGACAGAGCTGGGTTTATTTCTGCCTACTCCCTTTGACCTTGGAAAAGTCACTGAACTTCTTTAAACCTCAGTTTCATCATTGGTAAAATAGGGGTAGCAAATGCTTATCTGATTAAGGAAAGCTGTGACCATCAATAAATTATAGCTATAATTATAAATCATTACAATATATTCTCAGCCCAAATACTGTTTTTCTAAGATTCTGAAGAGATTCAACTTGCTTCCTTTACCAATGGTTGGCTTCATTAAGTATGACATTTCCCCCCAATACAATCATTTTTCTTTGAGACAAATGCCTTTTCTCCTTAAAGGATGTGTTTCTCCCTCTTCCTGACAGAGCACAGAGGATCCCTGCGAACATCCTTCCGCCCCCTCCCTCCCTCCCTCCCTCCCTGGGGGAGCCCGGACCCCACCAGCCCTGTCTTGCTGCCATCACTGCTCGGCCCAGGGAGGACTGGTAGAAGCTCCCTTTGTGGCTTGTTGACATCAACTCTGAGGATGTGCAGGATGGATTAAGTCAAGGCCTCTGATAGTTTTTACTTTTCAGGAAGCCAAATGTTTTTCAAATCAAAAGCAAAAAGATTTAGCACAGGGAGGCCGGGCCTACATTTCTGACACAGCTGAACTTGCTTTCCTCCCAGGCCCTCCTGTATTGCCCACCGGGCCTCCCCTCCCTGTCATGCTTTAAGCCTTCCCTTCCTGCTCTCCCTCCGCAAAACCTCCCCACTGGGCCCTGCTCTGTTCTCTATCCAGTGTATGACCCAACCCGAAGGCAGGGAGGGCGGAGAGCTCCTGTTCTGGGAAGAATAAGCTGGGCTTTACTCTTGTGCTATGTAGGAGGGCTTTGCCCAGCAGGTTCTGGGTGCTTCCTCTGTTTATTTACTTACCCTAATTTCTGCAGCAGGAGTTACAAAACAGAACAACTAGCTTTCCCACCAATCTTTGGCCCCTAAAATCCTCCCATGGGCAGCATGGCAGCCTGGCTAAAGAAACTTGGTCCCAAACCCACGAGCTGTGTGGGGCATGCTTTCCTCTTTGTCCCGGGAAAGTGGCTCCATGTAGCGACTCACCTCTTGTCTTCCCCACTGACTTGTCCTTTGCCTGGCTGCCTTTGGAACACGGGCAGGGCTGGGAGAGAACAAAATCTCAGTAGTATAGTTGTATCTCCTTTGCTGATGGAGGGTTCTCAAGCTTTGGGATTGGGCACATAGAGTAGTAACGTTCATCGGGTGACGAGCAGATGGGAGGCGGGAGGAGGGGATGGGTATATACATACCTAATGGGTGCGGTGCACAGTGCTTAGGGGATGGACACACTTGAAGCTCTGACTCGGGTGGGGCAAGGGCAATACATGTAACCTAAACATTTGTACCCCTGTAATACGCTGAAGTAAAAAAAAAATCATCATTATCATCACTGACTTCTACAAAAAAAGAAAAAAAGAATTCAGATTGGAAATATTCTTGGTCTTTCCAATGTGGTGAAATTATGGTCTCAAGTATGTGAAGTGTTAAAAGTCACTTCAAAGGCGACATGGTCTGGGCTCTCTGTAAACTGTAGAGATCTCTACAGACCCCTGACAATCTGTTTTTTCTAGGGGGCCATGATTCTGCTATGCACATTATTCTGTGCATTGGGGAAAATGAGGCCTTGCCACAAGGGGCATGCAAGAGCAGCAGATGACCAGAAGGTGGCACTAGCAGCATTTAGAAGGCAGCGCTGCCGAAGTTTTGGTAAATGATGCAGCACTTGCTTCCTTCCTTCCAACTCTCTCAAAGTGAAACAACTGTGTTTTGTTAACACCATGTTACACAGAGCTTTTTTTGTGGATTTCTGCTTTTACCCAACCATCGCAGCCTACTTTCCTGCCATGTTAGGAGTGTTACAATGAATTCAAAGGCCGGAAGATTTTGTTTGTTGAAGTTTGTTCCATGTATTTATGATGCTTTCAATTCTTTGAAGCTTCGACAAAAACAGTCCCATATTGTCTGGGAAATAAGAGACTCCGTTTGTTTAGCAACTGTTCTTCCTGATCCCTTCACCCACTTTGGGACTGATCCAGAGGTCTAGACGCAAAGTTGATATGGTCTGCCCTTCAACCTTTTGTGCTTGTCAAGGCTTTTAATATTCTTTGTATGAATTTAATGTAAAAAGGCACCAGATTATTGCTGCCTTTACATGGCCAATCGGCTGCCTCATGAATAAGTAACTCTGTCTATATAGTTTTAATAGAAAAATAACGTACTTAAAAGGAACTTGAAAGCCACTAAGAAACTTGGAAGAAACTCAGCAAGAAGGCTCCCTGTCTGTGCCAGTTTGTTCAGCAGAGGAAGATTTTCCAAAGGAAGTTGTTGGCGACAGTCCTATTAATGGTAACATGGAAACCTGTCATCTTATCCATTTGCTGGCAGCTTTCTGGAACAAGGGGCTGCCAGTCATGGGAGGAGGAATTACAGCAGAGGTGGCAAACTTTCTGTAAAGACTCAAATAATATATATTTTAGGCTTTGCAAGCCATAAAGTCTCAGTTGCAGCCACTCAACTCTGCCATGTTGGCTTGGAAGTAGCCATAGGCAAGGTTTAGATGAATGGGTGTAGCTTTGTTCCAATAAAACTTTATTTACAACAATCGGCAGTGGGCTGGATATGGCTCGTGGGCCATAGTTTGCAGAATCTTGAACTAGAGGAAGGGGGACTTCACTTTTTCCTTCTCTGATATGGATATTTCCTTTTGTTTTGCTAGGGTGGTAAATTGAGGCTTGTCCAGATGTGTCTGGCCTTGTCCTAAGAGATTTCCCACTATTACAGGAACAGGTTCGATTTCTGGGAAGAGCAGGTTCGATTTCTGCTATGGCCACTGTAAGTAGGGAAAATCACTGACAAAAGTAAGGGATGGTGGCTGTGTGTTCCATCTTCTCTTGGGTTCTCAAAAGTAAGGGTTTGTATTGGGTAAAGTGGATTCAGCATAATCTTCTGGTGGCATTGTATTTGGCTAACACCCATCCTCTAAAATAGGAGTTATTCTCAACTTGGATGTAGAACAGAGAAAAGAAAAAATAAATAAAATAGAAGTTAGCACAGGAAATGGCCAAATCTGGCCCTCCACCTGTTTTGGCAATTAAAGTTTTATTGAAACACAGTGACACTCATTTGCTTACATATAGCCCATTGTTGTTTTATAGTGACAAAGTTGAGTAGTTATGACAGATGCCTATGATCTACAGAGCTTAAGATATTTACTATCTGGTCCTTTATAGAAAAAGTTTGCTGACCCCTGCTCTAGAGTAGTGCTTTTCAAACACTGTGATGAAGGACTAGTTTCCTTTTTCTTTTCTTTTCTTTTTTAAAATCCATCCTGACTGAGTAGTTGTCTTAGTCCATTTGTGTTGCTATGAGGGAAATACCTGAGCCTGGGTGATTTATAAAGAAAAGAGGACTATTTGGCTCATGGTTCTGCAGGCTGTACAAGAAGGATGGTACCAGAATGTGCTTCTGGTGAGGCCTCGGGATGCTTTACTTATGGTGGAAGGCAGAGGGAGAGCAGGTGTGTCACGAGCTAAGTGAGGGAGCATGAGAGAGAGGAGGGGGTGTCTGTGCTCTTTTAAACAACCAGCTCTTGCCTAAAGTGAGAACTCACTCATTACTACGGGGAGGGCACCAAGCCATTTGTGAAGGATCTGCCCCCATGACACAAAACACCTCCCACTAGGGCCCACCTCTACCACTGTGGATCTAATTTCAACATGAGATTTGGAGGGGACAAATATCCAAACTATATCAGTGCTTCTGTTGTCCATGCCTGGTAGCAACTTGTGCCACATCCAACTCACCACACAAGGCCTGAAATTCCCACTGGTCCGCTCCTATTGAAGGAGATGAGTGTCCACTGCTCTGTGCTTGGATGTAGCAGGCACCAGGTCAAATGACCATAAATGTTTAAATGCTTCCAACCAAAGTCTGCACTTATCTAATAGTGGGCTCGAAACAGACAGTTTGCAGATAAGCTACATGGTTCTAGGGCAGTGCTACTCAAAGTGTGGTCCTTAAACCATCAAGATCACAAATTCTAATTCATTCAGAAAATCTAGGGTGGGGCTTGTCATTCAGAGTTTCTAATACATTTCCAGGTGATGTTGATGTTGCTGGTCCACGGTGCATACTTTAAGTGGCCCTGCCCTAGAGGTATTTCTACAGAGGTCAAATTAGACATCAAATATAGCCTGTACTCACAGAGTGGTGCTAGCTGCATTCTTTCCATTTTACCAATTAGGACTATGTTATGGAGAAAAGTGAAGCAATTTGCAAGGGGCAACCAAGAATGAAACACAGATGCCATTAACCAAGGGATACCTAAGAAATGTAGACACCCTTACCCTTCCCCATACATAATATTTTAACCTGGAAATCAGCTCTCCTAGTGCTAACACGAGCCTTGCTTGCAGCTTAGCTGAAACCACCTCAGTAGTGGTATTGGTTATAGCCTGTTAAACAAAAGTGGAACATAAAGAGAAATGCAAATTGCTCTTAACTCCTACCTACTTGTCACCCTATCTTCTTCATTTCCTTCCTCCTCTCACGTCATTGTGTGCTGTTTGGAGAGTCTCCAAATCTTCATTCGGACATGAAAGCCATTGGAAATGAATGTGTCAAGTAGCAAATGGAATCCTTTTTATGTTCTTGTGATGGTAACATGTGAAAAATATACTTAGCAAAATCAGGCAAATGCATTTCTGTGTCATTTGGGGGCACTGTTGTAGCCACATATGCCAGACTTTGGATTTGCCTTTGGAGATTTATGTCAGTAGAGCAGAATTCTGCCTGTTTCCTGTCCTCCCTTAGCTGCTGTTTTTCAGGAGCTTTTTGTGTAGTTCAGCTGCTGCTTATCAGTTTAAATGATCTGGGCCACTGAGAAGAACAGAAAAAGAGGCTAATGAGGGGAGCTAAACTTCCTGGGTTGCTCACCAGGAAAAGTTTATTTAGGAGACAAAGCTCCTTTTAAAAGATTCACCCCACACAGTACATTAAAAATGCTCAGGAATGGGAAAACAAACACCACATGTTCTCACTAATAAGCAGGATCTAAATGATGAGCGCACATGGGCACATAAAGACCTAAAGGATGTTGGAAACTATTAATACGAAGGGAGGAGGGTAGGAGTGGGATGAGGGGCAAAAACTTACCTGTTGGGTACGATGAACACTGTCTTGGTGATGGGCACACTGAAAGCCCTGACTTTAGCATTACTAAGTGTATCCATGTAACAAAATCTTTTGTACCCCCTCAAAATTTTGAAATAATGAAAATATTAGAAAATAAAAAGCAAAACATAAAAGTGCTGATGATATTGGCTTATCAATTCTATGACAAGGTTGTTTTGCTTTTGCATCTCTACTGTTGCTCCATAATTTTCCTTGTTGGAAATGAGTTTCCATTGGAGTTAATTTGTAATGTACCAAAGCAAAGTTGTAGCCAGGTTCTCTTCGAAGAGAAAGTGCCAACCTGGGGCAACGTCGTCCGTGCCGTGTTCTTTGCAAGGAGCTCCCTCCTTCTCTTCGTGACACCTGGGCCTCTCTCGTGTTTTCTTTTTCATTGCTTTCCAGAGATAGTATCAAAGCCATGACAACTTTTCATGGGTAGTTTGGCCAATGTTGGAGTAATGTCACAACAGCAGTGAGAGATTCTATATTGACAAAACACAGCTGTGTTGTTCGTGGTGCTTTGCGTGTTGAACAAGTTACCTAAGCTTGCAAGGATCAAAATATAAGCATCCTTGTTGTTTGAATTCTCAGAACATTTCATCCTTGGAAAATTCAGAAAGCTGTCAAGATGAAATAGATTTCCATGGGCCGAGCTCTTAAATGAACATACAAGAAAGCCCCCACAACACGGAGCCTGAAAGCCCATCCTTCAGTGTCCTCTTTCCATCAGCAGCAGGATGGTCTACTCCCGCTCCCTACCTACATTTCAGTCTGTTCCTGCCCCTCCTCCCACTCCTCCAGTCCAGGGGCTTTTCATCATCTGTGTTTTGACTTGCGACATAGCTCCTGAGTGGTCCAAAACTGCCCCGAGTCTTGCTCTTTCTGCGTCCTCTTCCCATCTGTCTGAAATTCATTCAGATTATGTGATTCTTTTTCTGAGATCCACCATCACCACAGGGAGGGCATCGCATCACATCTGCCCTACTAGACCCTCTGTTACCAGCCTCCCGTGTTTCTCATTCCTACCTCCCACCACTCCCTGTGCGGCGCTTCCTACCCCAGTAACATGGAACTATGTGTAGCTTTCAGAAATGGTATGCTGTTTCCCACCTGGCACCTTTGGTTATGATTTTCCCTTTGCCTATAAGACTCCACCCCAGTGGTTTTCAATCAGGGGCCATTTTTCCCCCTCCAAGAAGCAGGGAGGGTCTGCAGGGTCTACAGCAGGGAGAGTCTACAGCTGGCAGGGTCTGTAGACAGTTCTGTTTGTCAGAACCTGGGACAGGTGCTCCCGGCACCGAGTGTGTAGAGGCCAGGAAGGCACGGTCAGCCTCCCGTCACAAAGAATCATCTGTCCTATGTGTCAGTAATGCCAAGGTGGAGAAACCTTGCTCCACCTCTACACTTCCAGTAGGAAAATGTCTACTTTCCAATTAGGACTTAGCAAATTGTCCTTGATCCTTCCTTGTAGGCTTCTGTGTTAAGAAAGTGTTCTCTAGGCATACCTCTACCATCATTTCACGGGCCATATATAATTATCATTGTTATTTTGTTTTTAATACAGGTAATACATGTGTTAACAAACAAGCTGTCAGATTGTCCCAGAATAACAGCTAAATCCTACATTCTAAGTTCAGAGCAAGGTTCGGGTGGTTCAGCTACCTCCCTGCAGGCTGAAGATGGAAGCAGATTTGCAGAAACTGGCTCTACTACCAACCCCCCTCCCTCCACATGGTCAACTCGAGAAGAGAGGCCGTCTCCCCACTCACGTTTCTGTGGAGGAGTTGCTTGCTTTTCCCAAGGCCATCCAGATCCTGGAAGAATTCTCATTTTTTAAAAAAGGGCAACCTTCCAAAAGGGTGACTATAATTTTTATTCCTTTGGGGAATGTCTGTTTCACCTGGGAATTGTGGACAATCAGCTGTGGGTACTGAGCTCTTTACCAGTGGGCCACGCTGGAGCCAGAATCCATCTACACCCACTACCCTGAGTGCTTGCACAACTGGTGAAAACAGCAATTGCTGCCAAACTCAGCAGGACTGCAACAAGTCAGGTAGGCCTGGCCCATCAGGAGGGTACTTTTTGTTCTTTTCTTGCTCCCTCAGACCTACCCCGTAGAAGTCAGATCATGCAACCTACCCCTCCGCTTCACATCAGTCACGACAAGGCTCTGGCCTGGGCTTGGGGTGGGGGTGGGAGTGGAGAGAAGAGATCTGAATCAGGTGTAATATTGAAGTTTTAAAAATAAATGTGACTGAGTCCTAGAAATGAAAAGGATACTGTTTGTATAAGTCAGAGTGTCTGAAAACTTTATGTAACTGTGTCAAGATGATATTAAGGAAGGCATTACTCACATGAGACGTCTATCGATACCTACTGGCAAAAAAATCAGGTTTACATCCCAATGAGTTGATAGGCTCAATAAGCCAGTTACATATATATGATAAAAAAATTTAAACAGTACAAAAAGAGATAGTAATTATACTGTATAATAATGACTTAATCTGTTTGCCAACATAACACTGGCAGTCTTTGTGGCCTTCTTTCTTCCCGTGGGGCAATCCTTGCTACGGGAAGGGTGAGTCACGAAGGCTGGCACTTCCTGGGCACCCCCCACATCGTGGGGGTTACTGCAGAGAGCCTCCTGCCGGCCCAGGCATGACTGGGTGGGCAGGTGGGCACCCGCGCCTTTCCAAGCTGGGGCTCGGAAGGAAGTTCCCATCAGCTTCCCACAGCCCCATGTGACTTACGTTAATGTCAATGTATAGAGATCTTTTTTGAAGGGTTGCATGTTCTCAGAAAGGCTTTATAGAGGTTGAAGTTCCAGTTAACTCAGAGTGACTCCCTCAGGGAAGGCATTGCAAGCTGTGACCTGTGGATGCTGCTGGCACCTCTGCCTGGGCTCACACCCCACTGTGCACACGTGCACGCACCAACACACATCCCACGCACCCCATTTTTGGGTCTCTTGATCTGAGAGACAGCTCTACTCATTTCCATGGGAGAGTTCTCTCTCTGGGTTCCTTTTGGTTTCTCATGAGTGTCGAAACGTCTCGGGCTGCATCCTCCTGGGGGTTGTCCTTCCTCCCTGCCCTTCCAGAGGCTCAGGGGAGCTCGGGGGAAGGGGTCGTATCCTCCCTACCCCTGCAGGCCTGGCTGCCTACCTGATTTTCTGGGCCTAGTGTAAAATGATGATGTGAGACCTCTCGTTTAAAAAAATTGTTAAGAATTTTGAGATGGTGACAACAGAGCACCAACCCAAGCATGGGCATGCTTCTCAGCATGGCCCTGTGTGACTGCCCTGGTCTCATGCCCGGGAGCTGGCTCTGCCTGTCTGTGAGAGCTGGAACCCTTACTGGGTCACCTCTAAGGGGAACACACTTGTCAAAATCATTAATTCATCTTTCTCAGAGATACCGTGGTCACGTAGATCTCCAAAAAGGAACACTTACCCCCGGCATGACTTTGTCTTCTAGGAACAGTGCACAGCCCACGGTGGTGCTGAGACATGTCTGAGTCTTTTCCACCTGTCGGGGCCTGCCAGCATCCCAGCCAGAAAACCACACGCACTGGCTTCTCATTCCTCTCTCTTGCTCAAGGAAGGGTGCTGCTGCCACTTGATTGATTTTGATTCATTATTTCTCTGACAGAAGATGGAGAGGACAGAGTTTTCAGTTCCTTCTTTTTTCATGTATGGTCAAATATACATAATATAAAATATACCATCTCAACCGTTTTTAAGTGCACAGTTCAGTGGCATCTGAGTACATTCATACTGTTGTGCAGTCATCACCACTCTCCATCTCTAGAACTTTCCATCATCCCCAATTTAATTCCTTTTACTGCATGTATTTCCGTGGACTAGAAACCTCTAGAAGGCTGAGAACATGACTTACTCATTTTTTAATTCCTGTGGCCTTTCATATAGTAGACACTCAAAATGCTTATTAAACTGCATTTACATTCAGCAGAGGGAGACAGACAAGAAAGCTGCTATAGTATTACCTGTGGAAATGAAAGAAAGCCGCCAGTACTATACCACAGTAAGGACTGTTTGCCTTTGTTATTGATGCCACCCTTTCCTTTCTCAGGAAACAGTGTGAATAGATTTTTTCATATATAGGTTGTTATAGCCTTTATGATGTCCTGCTGCCTTCTAATTCATAAAACATTCAGGAATTTCCAGTAAATTGAGCAATATGCACTTAAACATATAAAGCTTGTGCCTTAAATCCTTTCCTGAAAATGAAACAAAACACAAACACACATCAAAAAAAACCAAACTGAAATAAAACAAAACAAAAAATCCAGGGAATAATTAACTACCAGTTGTGTACTTGCATCACGTCCTAAATTCTTCCATGGGTCCCATCCTTTATCAAATGAACAAGAATTTTACTTTACATATAGTTTTTATTGCTTACTGTCAGAAAACCACTTTTTATCTGTTCCAAAAGTGTTTAGTCAAATGTGTCTAAAATATAGCAGTTTAGGAAACAAAAGGCTCAGACTAATCAGTGTTCGGCTCTTAAAAGATCATCCCAAGGAATCCAATAGATATTTTGTATGATTCTTTGAAGTTTAGAGGCTAGAGAGAAGTCTAGCAAATTAGTAAGGCCAGATGTTGAGGAAATTTTTTAACTGGAAGAAGACGATTAGATGGTTCTCATAGTATTAGCTTAAAATAAATAATTTGAAATGAAAAGTGAAAAGATGTGAAGCAGACAAATGAAGGGAGGGATGTTGTGATTGTTAAATGGATGTATGCCCCCCCATATTACCTCTTTCTGATAAATTTAAGCAAATAGGTTCAGGCCAAATGTAGCAGCCCATAGCTTTTTGGGTTTTGTTTTTATGTAAACTTCCTCCGAGGTCGTCTATAGGTTCCTGGAAGCAAAGCTGCTCTGATGTACTGAGATGAAATACATTTCCCAGACACCTTTTTGATTGTTAGAAAAGATGGAGGGAAAATATAGTTGGGCCTAGGAAAAGATTCTCAGTTGAACTGTTATGGAGATCAAACTGTGTCTCTTCTCTTATGAGGAGGAGATGTTACCTGTTGGTTTCTTTTTTGGTACCCACTATCATATCTAGGATTTTTTACTAGTTGTCAGACACGTGGGGAAAAACATTGAGAACCGTTTGTCTATAAGGATCACATCAGAGTCAGCTGATGATAATAATAGTATATGAAGCTTACTCAGGAATGTCCTAACGTTTGCCCTTGAGTACCATGACTTTATATCTTGTTCTGAATCATGGCTATGTTAGGGAAAAATTTGTAATTATATGTGAGTATCTAGGTAAACTTTTGTATTGGTTAGGATAACAGCTGCTGCAACAAATTAGCCGCAGAATTTCACGTATGTAACACGGTGGGTTTTCCCGGCCAATAGGCAGATGGCTTTCCTCCACTTGGCAATGTGGGGACCCAGCCTCCTCCCCTCTGTGACTCTATCCTGTCCTAAGGTCCCAAAGTCCTTTGCATGAAGCCGGTGGAAGGGGGAGGGCTATGAGGAGAAGGCACAGCCAGAAGTGATATATATTACTTTTACTCACATTCTATTAGCAACATCTAGTCAAATGGCCACCTCTGAATGCAAGGAAGGCTGGTCATGTAGTTTCTTGCCACTTGTCACTTTTAATGACAGCTCTGCCTTATGGGAGAATTTTTGGTAGGCAGTTTTCCTTCTCTGTTATATTATTGTAGAACGGTAACCTGATTAGTCTCTTTCTATCAGTTACTTGCCCAGCAAGTAGGCCAAACATGTACCTGGTATCTGCCATCCAAGTTGCATTAATAGTATCCAGGAAAATAGAAACAATTTCTTTGTGACTAAAAGTCTATATAAACCTTATAGAAGTCCATATAAATAGGCGGGATTACTCTCAAAGAGGAGCAAAACGGTAAATTAATAATCCTTACATTAGATTTTTTTTTCTAGCCTGTTGCCCAGGCTAGAGTGCCGTGGCATCAGCCTAGCTCACAGCAACCTCAAACTCCTGGGCTCAAGCAATCCTCCTGCCTCAGCCTCCCAAGTAGCTGGGACTACAGGGATGCGCCACCATGCCTGGCTAATTTTTTCTGTATATTTTTAGTTGTCCAGCTAATTTCTTTCTATTTTTAGTAGAGACAGGGTCTCGCTCTTGCTCAGGCTGGTCTTAAACTCCTGAGCTCAAGCAATCCTCCTGCCTCGGCCTCCCAGAGTGCTAGGATTACAGGTGTGAGCCACCGCGCCCGGCCTACAGCCACTGCGCCCAGCCTCGTT
>VSMD01070463.1:0-17066 GCA_008750895.1 Mirza zaza
GACTATAGGCAGGTGCCACCACACTTGGCTTGCTGTCATTCTAACTGTTGTTTCTGTCTTTTGTCAACTTGTCTGCTTTTAGGATTTCTCTCTTTGCTTTGGTCTTCTGAAATTTGCCCATGGCATGTCTAAGTATGAGTGTCTTTTATTTATGCTGCTTGAGGGCCATAGGACTTTTATCTGTTTGGAGAAATTCTCAAGCATTCTTTCTTCAAATGTTCTCTCTCTTCTCTCCTTTTGCAGCTCCATTAGCATAAATACACATTTAGTATACATCCTTACTAAATTGTGTATGTCTTTTACCCTCTGAATTTTTCATCCTTTTTTCTGAGCTATGTCTGTATAGTTGCTTTTGACCTGTCTCCTGGTTATCTTATTAACTGTATTTATTTGCTGCTAATCACATCCATTGAGATCTTGATTTGGGTTGTTTTATTTTTAATTAGAGTATTTATGGAGGTTCTTTATCAAATCTTTACAATTACTTTTTGTAACTTCCAATTCTTGAATTTTTAAGTTTGGTTTTTATTTCCTTGAGTACTTGTAATAGTAAATGTAGTTGCTTTAAAGTCTGTGTATGGTAATCCCACTGTCAAGAATAACCATGAGCATCTTTCTGTTACTTCTTATTTGTGCTGATTCTTACTTATATTGTCTTCATTCCTTATTTGCTTGGTTATTTATTACTGTGTGTTAGACATTATATTTGAAAAAATATCTTTAGAAATAATTTGAGACCTAGGATGATATCCTCTTCCAAACAAGATTGTCACTTGCCAGGCACCTAGGGGCACTAGCAATCCAACTTAGATTGCTTTAATCCAAATTCAAGACTTTAAATTTAGGGTGCCACCCAAGTGACTAAGCTAAGCTGGAATCCATATGAAGGCAGTTTACCTCTAGTTTACTCTAGTCCAACAGAGCAGCCCTTTGGGGCCCCAACTCTTGAGTGCCAAGTAGTTTATCAGGGCCTCCACCTTGGAAAACAGAGTAAGCAATAGATTCTAACTTTTGGGCCGATAGCCACTCACAATCTTCAAAAACATAGTTCATCTCTCAGCCTCCTCTTTAGATCATCAAATCCTCCCTGGGCAAAAGTTGCCTTAAATGCCAAGCTCACCTACCTGGATTTCCATCTTCTCCTAGATCTTGGCTTGCTAATTCCTCACTATCTTATTAGCTTTTGTTTTGTTTTGTTTTTTGGGGTTTTTTTGTTTTGTTTTGTTTTGAGACAGAGTCTTGCTTTGTTGCCCAGGCTAGAATGAGTGCCATGGCGTCAGGCTAGCTCACAGCAACCTCAAACTCCTGGGCTCAAGCAATCCTGCTGCCTCAGCCTCCCGAGTAGCTGGGACTGTAGGCATGCACCACCATGCCCGGCTAATTTTTTCTATATATATTACTTGGCCAATTAATTTCTTTCTATTTTTAGTAGAGACGGGGTCTCCCTCTTGCTCAAGCTAGTTTCAAACTTCTGACCTCGAGCAATCCGCCCACCTCAGCCTCCCAGAGTGCTAGGATTACAGGCATGAGCCACTGCGCCCGGCCACCTTATTAGCTTTTGAATATTTTAGGGGAAAATGGTTGGTCCACATCACCTAGTCTGCCTCTATTAGAAGCAGAAGTCTGATAAAGGCTCTAAATAGAGATGGGGGTCAGAATTTTTGAGGAGAAGAGGGACATGAGCAGAGAAATGAATCAGACAGTGAATCAGAAAGCCCCATTTGAGGGGGCTATTTCAAGGGTCAGTAGAGAGATAAGAGTAGAAGAAAAGGATTGTTTTCATTGCTTTCCTTCCCTTGCTTCAGCCAGCATAAAGGATCAAAGAATTTATTGGGTTAATCCTCAAATTGGTACTTTTAATCCCAGTTAAACCCAGGGGATTTCAAAAACAGGCAGTATTATCTAACTTATGTAGTTGCTTCCTTGTTGGAGAGCCTTTGATTCCAACTGCAAACTCACTGCCAAGAGGAAAGAGAAAGCTAAACCACAGATGGATTAACTCCCACTCTAAGAGCACTGAACCATCATCCCTGCTCTCAGAAACCCACCTTGAGCCATGCTGGGGCAATGGGTGAGTTCAAGGGATCGGGGCTGCACTGCTGAGGCAGAAGCACCAGTCAAGGCGGGGCCCTGTGCTGTGTCCTCTCGCTGCCTGCCTTCTAGGGCTGTTGGTGCTGAAGCTTTGCTGGATAAGGATGATGGCAGACCCTGCTGCTTGGCCAGCACAGCACCCATCCTCCACCTCCTTTCCCTTGACTGCTTTCCCCTAGGGAGGCTACAATAGCTAAATATTCACAGGCTCAGTCTCCCTGTATCATAGAGGGGTCATGTGATACAGTTCTGGCCAATGAAATGTAATCAGAAGTTTGGTGGTGGGGGGAGGGGGGGTCTGGGAAAGCTTTAGCTTTGCTGATAAGAGACTGATGGGGCTGGCACTGATCCTGGCACTGATCCCAGACTTGGATGCAGACGTGTTAACTCAAGTTGAAGCATCTTTCTATGACCACGAGGAGACACACAGGAGGAAAAGGACCAGATAATCTCCAAGGTGCTAGCCCTCACATTGCTTTCTTCCTATGTGAGAAAAAGAAACCACTCTTCATTCAGGCTATTGTAGGTAGGTTTTCTATAATTTTCAAATAAAAACACTCGCAGCGGATGCAGAGATTCCTACTGCGAGGACCCAGCATCAGAGCAAAACTATTTTTGGCTCTAGAATGAAAGCATGATCAAACAGCAAATATTGACTGAGCAGACAGGTGACAGGTGCTGGGAAACTGTGTGTCCATTTGTTCTCCTAACCGTCAGCTCTACAGGACTCCCAGCAGCTTAGCCCAACCTCCCAGATCCCACACTCGTCAGTGAGGGGAGGCAGGGAGAGTAGAGTTACTGATCCTCCTGGTGCCAGCGTGTCCCCAGGATGGAACCTCATGCCCCAGAGAGCCCCACCCTCTTGTGGAGGACTCTTTCAAGTAAATGATAGGTGCCCTGTGGGTCCGGATCCACTGCACGGTTTTTCTTGCATATCCCGATGGGAGACATCTCCTTGAAATCTAAGCGATTCCCAGACCTCAATAGCATTCGTTTTGCTGTGTGGGGGGAGTGCCCAGTGAAACTGCTCAGGACAACAAACGTGAACATGGGCTGACCCATACCTCAAGGCATCTGGCTCGGTAAACAACGTGTCCAAGAGACAGCAAAGGATTAAACAACCGTCAGGTCATCCAAAGCCAGAACACTTTGTCCTTGCCACCAACCTGTCCCTCTACGATCCCCACCCATGCTCCTCTTTCAGTCTTCACTGCCTGCTCCCTCACCTCCTATCAGAACATGTCTACAAGATTGCTACTGGTCACTGGCCCCTCAGTCTAGTATAGTTCCAAGGGGCTGTCTTCTCTTATCTCTGGTTCTAGAAGAAAAAGAGAAAAAGCTTGTCCTTTCTAAAACTGATTTTAGGCTCTGGGGCACAGGAGAGTGTAGAAGTTTGTATGGTGCCTATGATGGGGTGTGAGAGGATTCTTCTCTGGATTCCTGAGCTTCCTGAGCAATTCTTCACAGAAGCCCAACCCTGACTCAGAACAACTTATCCTCAGATCCCTACAACTTGTTCAGGGTCACAGAACTAAGCAGGTGCCAAAAACTGCATTTAAATCCAAATCTGTTCCACTCCAGAGACTGAGACCACAACACTCCTAGAGGATGGGAAGTCACACCAAAGGATAGAAAAGGATGCACACATGTGGAAATGTATTAACCTGAGCAGGTCATCATTTCAGTAAAAACAGAAACCCACTCATTCTAGAAATATGTGCGCACACACACACAAATACACACAGCCAGATCAAAGGCCTGGGGTTCCTCTAAGAGACCTCATAAAATAAATCCAGATGTACCAAGCTACAGATATGGGTGGGCAAGGGGCCTCCACAAGAAGTCAAATTCTGCTAAAGTCATGGAGCCTAGTAAGATATTGCCTTGCCTCTCATTTTAATTAGCATTTAATTAATTAATTAAATTAGCATTTAAATTAGAAAAGAAAGGCAATAACACAAGGAAGAGGTGTGGCTTCTCAGTCTCTATCTCTGAGCAAAAAGAACCAGCCAAAGCCACGAAAGTGGCATCCTTGGCCCGCGATTTGCCCCCCAACTGTCGAAAGTGAATTTCAAAATACCATAGACACAGATATGTATAGAAAAAAAGAGAAAACTACATACAAAAAATATTACCAACATTTTTCTTTCAGTGCAGGGATTACATTATTTTATTATTTTACATTCTCTTATTTTTTTTCTTATTTTGGGCATTTCAGGATTTTCATGTTTTTTATACTAAACATATATTGCTTTTATCATTGCACATATACATGCGTTTCAAAATTAATGATAATAAATGAACACATCCACAAAATAGAAGGAGAGGCTTTCAAAGTTCAGGCTGAAGTTCTAAGAATAGTGTAAAAATATCCAAAGTCCAGAATGAACAGGACTTACGAAAATTGCATGATAATTGCTAAAGATCAAGCAAGTTACGCTCAGAGAGAGCAGAAAATCAAGGAAGGGGAAGGAACATCAGAGATATCAACTGTCAAACTTAGTACTTAAGGAAATCGGACATTTCATACTTAATAACCTAATTTTATCTTTCTGTCTGGCTCTTGAATTCATGTTATTTATTCATTAGGACCTGAATCTATGCGTATTCACACAGGTAAGATCCAAAAATAGGAAGATTATACTGCACCTTTCTGATGACTATTTGAGTTCTTACTGTGAGCCAGGCACTGGGCATTGCCCCTTGTTAGATCACCCTGTTGTCCTTGCAGCAATACCACAAGGTCATTATCATCCACATTTTACAGAGAAAATAAGTAGTTGCCTCAAGTCACACTGTAGCTAGTGACAACGCTGGGGCTCAGTTACTGCCATGTCTGGCACAGAAGCTGTGCTCTTGCCTTTCCTGTGTGATGGAATGGGTAGAGAGGAAAAAATGGCACAGAAAGCTAAAAATAACTGAGTTTTCCAGAGAAGAGCAAATGGAGAAATGACACAGAAAGGAAAAAGCACCTTCATTCAGAACTAGCAAGAGAATTTGGCTTCATTGACCCTGACAGAGAATGACTTAGGGAAACCCCAAGCTGCTGTCCCTCCCCCCAGCCTAAGTGTGGTGTGAGCTGCTGTTTCATGGGCCTCACTTAAGTTCCCCATGTCATGTAGCAGAGAACGTACTCCTCTCTGGAAGCTTCTAGGCAGAGACCTGGCTTCCTGGCCACACAAGCCTTGCAGCTGGCCCTGTCCCTGGGGCCCACTGAATTGGAGGATCGCTTTCCCCAGCTGGGGGTAGGCATGGAGTCAGCGAATGCTAAGGAATGAGAAATGCATATCAGCCTGCACCTTTCAGCTGGAGATTCCTGCAGGATACAGCCTGAGGCAAAGCAGAGCCGGCCAGAGGAAGGAGGAGGAACAGAAGCCACAGGACTGGCTGTGGGTGTCGAGTGGGGGGCAGCATCAAAGGGGACTTCCACATTCCGGGCTGGGCTTGCCTAGGAGGATGATGCTTCCACCTGCTGAACCACGGAACCTGGAAGTTGGGGGACAAGAGTGGGCAGAGGGAGTGTGGTGACAGGCCTTGTGGACGTGTTGAGGCAGACAAGTTTGTAGACAGCTGAGTAAACGGGTCTGGCTCTTGAGACTTGAAGATACAGGTTCAGGAGACTATGAGGACCCCTGAGTACTGAGGAGTAAAAGGGGCAGAGGGACAACAGGGCAGGTAGGGCAGGGGGTGTCAGGTCAACTGCTCAAAGAGCAAACATCTACACATCTGCCCTGTACTTCTTGGACCAGACACAAGCTTTGGGAACATTGGACCCTGATTCACCTGCTTAGCCTACTGCATAAAATGTCTACTCTATTTATTTCTCTTCCTCGGGAATACTTATTAAAAACTAGAGCCTCTCTGCTTGTGTTCGGAGTTTGCTGGCCCCAACAAGGACCCTCATCATTCCAGGGTAGGGAGAGAGTCTTCATTTAGCGAATACTCAGTGAGGCCCTACTGTGATAAGAGAAGCCAGGGTGTGTGGGGGCCGGGGCAGTCCCTAACAGAGGCGATGCAGCTGTAACCCTAGAGAAGAAAGTGACCTGCCCTTCCACCCTCTGAGTCCCCCAGCCCAGGGCACAAGTAGTGTCCCAGGTGGGCTTTCCAAACTAATACTGCAGATTTCTCAAAGATCAACTTTCCTTATAACTCAGATTTGGAGCAAGCCTGCACCGAAGGGCACCTTGGAAATAGACAATGCAAATGGCATCCAGAGAGGAGCGACTTGGCCAAATCCCACAGTCACTTAGGGTCAGTGCCAGGGTCAGAGCCATCTCCTGGCTCTTCTGAGTTAACCTGGGGAAACAGAGGCTCCCATTTGTTCTTGGAGAAACTGTCAATCCCTGCTACCACCTCTGCTTAGGGGCATAAAAATGTTGCATAATAATTAAAATGCAAAATGTGTGTACCCAATGACCCAGAAATCCCACTTCTGGAAATTACCTGATGAAAATGAAAGTACCGGTATGTAGACGCATGTGCACGGATCGCTCCTGCAGCTTTGCTTGTAATTGCGATATCCATTAGCAGGCAGGGGCTAAATACACTCTGATACACAAAAAATAATGCTGTGGGATATTATGAAGTTATCTGAAAGAATGAGATAGGTTCACATCTCTGGACAGGAAAGGATGCCACTGATTCGCTGCTTAGAGGAGAGAAGCAAGTTAGAGCAGACTGTGTATGATGTGAAGGCCTGAGAAAGGAGCTGGGGAAATGCTCGGGCCAAGAACAGGAGACCCACCCAGTCTCTGAGGACTCTAAGTCCCCAGGGCCTGGAGCTCTTCTTCTCCTCCAGGATGGCCAGGCCACCTTAGGAAACCACCTTAGGGTGGGTGCCAGGCAGGGCTGGGCCTCCTAAGTGGGAGTGGCTGGCACAGAGGTTACAAGGGGAGGAGATGCTGACGGGCAGGGAGCAAACCCTCCTCCTGCTGCATTGATAGAACTGGTTGTGTGTAGTGAGAGCCTTTGTCTTACACGAATTTCCCAAGCTTTAAAAACCACGTCTCATTTTCTCTCTCCTAGCCTTCAAGGTCGCCAACTCCACTGCTGTCCAATGTAGGGAGGAGCCCAAAAGTAGAGCCACATTGCCAACCTCTGCATAGGGTGAGGCATGTGTCCAGTTCACTAACAGGAAAGGAATCTGACTATCTGACAATCCAAATCCAAACCCAGTCCGGAAGGCGGAGCTCACAGCGCCTAATCCCCATGGGGTCTGGCTACCGGTCTCTCTACTCCTCCGCCCCAAGGAGTCCACCCAGTAGGCTCAGGAGCCCCTCATCCCCAGGACTCTCCTGCAGAAGTGTGGCTGCTGCACCAGCCGCCTGGGCATCACCGGGGACTTGTTAGAAATGCAAATTATCTGCCTGCCCCAGACCCCTTGGTTCTGTGTCTGCATTTTAACAAGACCCCGCCCCCACCCCAGGAAATTCTTACCACCAGGAAAGTTTTTGAATTGCTGTTCAAGGACCCCAGGCCCTCTGGAGGAGGTTCTGGTCATGCAAGTGAATCTTCTGCTTCAATCTTTTTCTTGCAAATATTGACAACTGCCAATAGCCTTACTCTGAGTTACCATGCTGGCAGGGCCCTCTCTGTGGGTTCTCCCACCACCTTGCCAATCTCCCCTCCAGAGGGGTGGGGAAGGCGGGGAAGGACAGGGTGGAGGGAGAGCAAACCCATCTGGCACACTAAAAACGTAGGAGGGAGGGGAGGAGGAAGGGAAGGGAGGAAGAAAGGAAAGAAGAGAGGAAAGGAGGAAGGGAGAGAGGAAGGAAGGGAGGAGGAAAGGAAGGAAAGGCGAAAGAGAGGGGAAGAAAACCAGGGAGGGAGGGAAAGAAGGAAGAAGGGAAGGAAAGCAGAAAGGGAGGGAGAGAGGAAGGGAGGAGCGGAGGAGGGAAGGGGAAGCTGCATATGAACCAGTATTCTCCAAAGGGACAGAGGCCACAGGGAGTGGCCCTGTTTCTTCCCCATCCACTTTCCTGCTTCCTGCCCTGGAAAATCATCCCGGTTCCCCTCTTGGCTTTCCACATGACTAAACTCCACGGGTCTCGTCTCATCATTCCTCCAGCCACCCAGCTGCCTGTCCCATTCCTCCAGCTCCAGAGAGCATGCGGGGCCTGCAGATCCGGGCCCCCTGCCCGCCCCCTGCCACCTCCCCCCACGCCCAGGAGGGTTCCCGCTGGTGAGCTGGCCGAGAGCGGGAGCTGGCCTGGGGTCTCCAGATGCTCACACCATGGAAAGGTCCGTCCGACTCCTGGCCTGCTTGGCATGTGTTGTCCCGATGGGTGAGTGTCCACTGCGCTCTCTGGCCCATGCTCGGGACAGAGTAGACGCTTCTAAAGCCTCAGGTACAGTCTCTCCTTGAAGGCGGGCAGCTGGGTGTGCCAGAGGCTCCAGGCCTGTGCAGGTGGCAGAGCTGTGCTTTGGAGGCTGTGGGGACAGAAGCCCGTAGGTCAGATCTGGGCTCAGCCTTGGATTTTCTGGTGACTTGAAGCAGGTCCCCAACCTCTCTGGGCCTCAGTGTCCCCATCTGTGTAAAGGCTGCTTGCCCCACCCATTGCTGTGAGCATCTGGGGGGACAGTGAGCCAGGTATGGGGATGACAGTACTGGCCCTGAGCAAACTTTGAGTGCTGCTGTCCTCCAAGGGCCTTACGTCTTGATGGGACAGCCCTGAGGACAAGGGGAGACAGCACGTGGTTGTCTGGAGACGGTATTGGGGTGGGGGGAATGATTTCATGGGGGGAATAGGACAAGTGATAGAGGCCATCCCAGCAGGAACCCCAAGGTGAGGGCGGGATTTCTGTCACAGGCTTAAGTAACAATGTCGCCGGTCACTTAGCTCAGTGACTAGAGGTCCCTGGGAACAGTATTTCTCAAAGGGCACAGGAATCTCTGCATCAGAATCCCAGGGGAGGGGGCATTTGTCAATGCAGGCTCATTGGTG
Source organism: Mirza zaza (assembly GCA_008750895.1). NCBI lineage: Eukaryota > Metazoa > Chordata > Mammalia > Primates > Cheirogaleidae > Mirza > Mirza zaza. The sequence goes on from VSMD01070463.1 coordinate 9,036, forward strand.
CCACCCCAGACCTGCAGAATCAGAATACCAGGCAGCAGGGCCCAAGAATCTGCATTTTTAACCTACTTCTTGGGTGACTGATGTCCAATACAGTTGCAGGCAACCCGGACAAATGGCAAAGGCAGTCCTCACCAGCCCCTCTCCAGACCCCAGTCTTTTCCCCAACCCCAGCCTGGGACTCGGCATCCACACCACCCCATGCACGGCCATCATGAGACACAGGCTGCCATCGTGGTGTTCCGGGCTGTCACTCAACACTCCCTGTGTGGGGTCCTGTCTCCGCAACTGGATTACAAACCCCCACACCTTAGACTACATTTCCTTCCTTGCTACGGATTAACAGAGTAGAGCCCAGGCTCATCTGGTCTAGACAGTGACCGCAGACCCCTGCTATTACTAGCTTACTGCATGCTGGACACTTAAGCCTCATGACCCTTCGAGAAAGGAGCTGTTTCTATTCTCTTTTCACAGATAAGGAAACTGAGGCACAGAGAGAGCCTCAGTGAATGGCTGTGGGTGGGACTGGGACTTGAACCTTGGTGTGTGTGGTTCTAGGGGGGCCCACCCCACCCCACACAGCCACTGTCCCATGCACAGAACCCCACGGTGGGCACAGATAGGGGAAAGTTGACCTAGCTTAGCCATCTTTCTGGGATGACCGGGTCCCCTGAGACAGATGCCAGACCTGAGGTGGCAGACAGGAGACAGACAAGGACATGAGTGTTACCATCAGAGTGTTACAGCTCTGAGCCCCGCCTCTGTTTACCAGCCGTGCAGCTTGGGCAGGTTGCCTACCTTCCCTGGGCCCCTGTAGGATGGGGTCCCTGCCACCTCCCGGAGGTGGGGAGGATAATTGGGCCCCGCACAGCCCCCGTGCTCAGTGGCTGTGCTGTGAGTGGTAGCGAACCGTTGCTGAGACACGTATCTTCAAGAGAGGCAAGGCTTCGGGGGCTCGGGTGTTAGTGTGGGTGATTTTTTGGGTTTTTTTCCTCCTGCTAAGGGTCAGCTGCTATGAATCAGCTAAAGATAAAAGGATTTAGAGGAAGCGTGAGCTGTGCAGTCACGTGTTCAAGAACAAAAACCAAACCATGCCCATGCTCTGGCCGCTGCAGCCAAGCCACTCATGCAGGTGACAGGGCTGCGGAGACCCCTTTCCTTTACAAACCAGCAGCTGCCACCCTGCTAACACCGGGGTGACCCAGGGCCCCACTCCAGATTGCTGTTCGTCCATGAGCCTCTCCAGGGAAAAACTAAGAGGAAGAGTATGAGGTCACGGGGCGTGTAGGTGAGGTGGGACCACAATGAGTGAACGGTCCCAAGGGTGAGGGGCCAGGCACCCCCAGAGTCATGACAGTGCAGAGCCCAGGGATTGCCTTGGCAGGAGGCCCTGAGGACAAGGCTCAGTTTGATGGCCATGCCCGTGCCTGCAGGGCTCTGGGAGCAGGTGCCAGTGCCAACTTAGGCCCGCTGGTCACAGTGTAGTCCCTGCCCAGGGCAGGCCCTTGGTGAAAGAAGGGGGAGGACTTTGTCCCAGGAAAGCCCCTTCCACTCTCCATGACTTCTCATTCGTGCCAGGGCCACCCTGCCCAGCACCCACGCCCTGGGCAGCCCCTGGTCTCCCAGGGGCTTCCCACACAGCCTCCGTTGTCCTCCCCTCTCTGCTTTCAGAAAGCTGGAGATGCCAGGGAGCATGGGGTGGGGGACAGATACTGGCCTGGGAGCTCGGACCACCTGGGTGACCACAGACAACACCTCTGTTGGTCCATGAGCCTAGGAGAAGCCTGTGTGGCACCCACAGTGGCTGTTACCCTCAGGATTCCTTGTGCCAGGCCTTTGGCAGAGCCCTGCACAGCAAGGCTCCCTGTCTCTGCGTTCGGGAGCTTCACTGGCTTTGCTGGGGCCTCGCAGCCTGGATGTGCACGTCCGGCTCCTCACTGTCTACCTGCGGCGGGCAGGGAGCCTGGGCAGAGCTTGGTGCTAAGAGGTATTTACTTTGCCAGCTCTGAACCACTGCAGAGAAACAAACCCAAACAGCAAGACCAATGGCAGCAGTCACCCGAGGACGTGGGAGCTTATTTGGGATTCTGGGAAAGGTCAAGGAGGAGATGGGCTGCTGTCACGGGGCCAAAAGGAAGCAGGAGGGTCAAATGAGCCAGGGCGCCCCTGCACTAGTAGCCGTGTGGGCAGGCTTGCTTGGACTGAGGGAGACCCACCGGGGATGGGCAGGAGAGGGGGAGGCGGAGGGGGAGCATGGCAGCCACAGGCTACGTCGGAGTTCTGAATGGCAAGAGGCTTGGCACCTCTACTAGCACACGTGAGAAGGGCCCATCCACAGCTACGTTCCCGTCCTGGCTGGAGAAGCAGGGGTCAGAGAGGATGCTGGGGTAACCCCGGGGCTGATGAACAACAGGCCTTCCACTCGGACTCCCTCATACCTTACCCCATGCCTCCAACCCCCTTCATGCTGAAGGATGGAATTCCTGCCCCTCCCTCCTCTCCTCTCTGGTCTCCACCCCATTCTTACCCTTTCTCCACTGATAACCTATCCTGACCACACACAAGCCTAGAGAAGGAACTTCTGGGAGCACACTGAAGGGCAGGAGGGGACTGGATGAACAGTGATGTGCCCCAGCTCCGTCCACACACCTGAGGTCCATGTGCCAACATGGCCAACATGAACATTGCCCCCCAAACGCCTTCCCCTGGTTCTGCAGGTGCCACAATGCCTGAGAGACCACCACTGGAGCCAGTTCCCGAGAACAACCCTATCAGCATGCACGAATGTCCCCAGGGAGAGTGGCCCCTTTGCAGATAGTTAGGTTGCTCAGATTGGCTACCTGTCAACTGGCGATGTCAGCCATGGTGGTGGTGAGGGTGCACAGTAGGACTCCAGCTCTGAGTGCCATGATGCTATCCCTCCAGGAGGCACGGTCTGCCCCTGGTGACTGCCCACTGGCGTCATCCTGCCCCCACCCACCAAAATCCATCATTTGCTCTCTCCAGAAAACTGTCACATAAAGGCCACCCCAGCAGACCTAGTTCCTGTTAAAGCACCATCCATTCTGTGAGGGCAACCCCTCTGGGCACTGTCCCACCATGACTGCCACTGGCTCACTGTCCTGTCTGTGATACCCTGGAGAGGTTTTTTAATTCCAGGCATTAGGAAAACATCGAAAGATCCACAGACAGCAAGTGGCCCAGGCTCTGCCATGAAACTGATAAGCAGTTCTCTCTACAGTTAACAAAAGCATGACTGCACGCAACACGGCAGCACCCCACAAATGAGGTCCCCAGGAAAATTCCTGCTTGCCTTCCCCACCAAGAAACTGGTGACCATCTTTGGTCGGCTCTGGCAGAACCATGGGGTCTATTTCTAATCCCATACAGATGCAGGTTCTGCTAATGCAGGGTCCACGGCTGTGTTTCTGTCTCTTCTGGAGTTCTCTTCCCACTCGGGCACCATGGCGGGGGCTTGGGGATATCAGGTCTGGAGTTAGTCAGCTACGCCCTAGTGGAGCACAATCATGATGACATGGGAGCTGACGCCTGATGCTATGGGCCCAGCCCTTCCTCCTTTAGATAGATCCCCGAGAGGAGCATGAAGGGAGAGTTTAGTAAATGCCTAGGAAGGACCTTTGAGATGTGGGTGCATATTTCCAAGTGGCTGGGTTTTCTGAATAGTTAGTGGCTTATTTTTAAATACCTAAATTTTTTTTAGCTTATTTTAGCTAGACAGATTTCTAAAATGTTTTGTGTGCTTCCTTGGCATTTTAATCCAAATATCATTGTCAAACATAGATCTTTAGACTTAAACGTCGCCTTAGCAAAGATCTAGAGGTATAATCCTGCAGATGAGCCTCCTGATGCCAGAGAGCACTGGGGACTTGCCAAAGGTCCCAAAGTCAGCATCAGAGCCAGTCTAGAGCCTCAGACAAACCCATGACACCCCATCTGAGGGGCATGCCAGTAAAACAGGACGCCTCCCATGGCAATGTGCCTTTCCGTGGTGACCTGAGTCATCTCTGTGCACACCTGTTACACAAGCCTGGAGCAATGTTATGCTGGCTCAGGGCTCTGTGGGTTCACTACTTCTCCAAATGGTCCCTTTGACACTGTACTTTTAAATTTCCGTCCTGAGCTGTCTTTCCACTATTTTCACTGACCCCTTCCTTCCTGACTGAATGTCAACTGCCATTTCTTGCTGCTTTCTTGTATTGCAACCTACAAACAGACACTACTTTCCAGCTTTTTGATTTTCATTTCCCTGGGCTGGGAAACTAACTAAATAAACTTGTTAGAATTATGTATAAATTTAAAAATTTGTTAAAAAACAATTTGTTAAAAAACAAATAGTGGCTTAGCAGTGGCCAGATTTGTCAATCTACTGAAGCAGGCTACTAATTGTCACTGCAACTGTATCCCCAGCACCCAGTGCAGGCTCTAGCCCATGATAAATTCTCAATAAATACCTACCAGTGAATAAATGAATAAATGAATGATTAGCTTCCCAGTGAGTTAAGCCTTGGGCTATTGTAGTCCAGCTGGCCTAAGATGCCCAACTGAGCTGCAAATGGTGCAATGTCAGGGTACCAACGTCTTACCCCCTGCTGTGCCACCCTGAGCACTTCTCCACCACAGCTTAGCATCCTTTGCAGGGCTGGTGGAGCATTCGTTGCATGTCAGCACTGTGCTGGGTGCTCTATAATACGTATGTGCTTTCATTCAATCCTATAAGGACAGTATTATCTTCTCCATTGTGTAGTAGAGGAGCCTGAGACCTGGGATCTTAATTTACCCAAAGATCACCCAGTAAGTAAAGGCGCCTAGGATGGCTCCAGGCACAGATCAGGTGCTTGGTTAAAGTCTGATGAAAGAATGACCAAAGGTGGGATTGGCACCTAGGTCCAGCTATGCCAAGGCTAGCATGCTTTCCACCTTACCCTGTGGCCCACTATTGAGAGGAGGTATTTTGGACAACAGGAAGAATGTGGGTCTTCTCTTGATCCCTAGAGGCTGACAGCCATGAGTCAGAGAGATTAGAGACCCCACAACAATAAGGGGCCACGGTTCCAGTTGAGGGATCATCCCTTCCCTGTCTTAGCTGGCGGGCATGAGCTGCCAGATGGAATGGCAAATGTCACAGGATGCTGGGGAGCTTGGATTCCTGCCAAAGCAAATGCCTTTGTTCCCTGGGCAGTTCTTGCTGAGGGCTTCCCACCCTCGCCTTGAGTCAGCTGGAGATGCAAAGGTCTCTGTACAGGAGGGATTCCAAGTGCCCACTTCTTTGAATCCCGTTGAGCAGGTAAGCAGGAAGCACACATCGCCTTCTAATGGGAGCCAAGACTGTAATCCTTGGAGAAAGGGCCTCTGTGTTCCCTTTCTGCTCCTCGAGGAAAACCCGCCCAGGGAGGGAGGGGCCGTTGCGAAGTGTCTCACAGTCAGGTTGTTTTCAGACTTGGCCATCATCCTTGAGCAATTGAGTGTACTAGTTAAGGTCAAAATCATGCACAAGGGAGGCAGAACTCCCCAGGATTAAGCCTTGGCTCTGCTGCTGGTTGGTAAAATGACTTGGCCAAGTCACTTGGGCTCTGCAAGCCCCAGATCCCCCTTCTCTAAAAGGGGACTAAGGACAGCACCTCGTGGAGTTGCTGTACATTTTAAATGAGATGAGGGACGTCTTCCAACCATTCCCCAAAGCACCATGTGCCCTTAAGGCCTCCTTATCCTATCGTGCCACCCTTATGCCCTGCAACCCTTATCCTATCGTGCCCTGCAACCTTTATGCTGGTGTCATGCCTCATGGGTCTGCTCTGCTGATCCCTTTGCCTGGAATGCTGCCTCAAGGCTTAGCAAAACCCCTTCCTTGCTCAAGGCTCTGCTAAAGCAGCCCCTCCTGTGGGTTCTCCAATTGCCACCTGCCTCATAAGGGCACACTTCTCTCCACCCACCCACTCCACCGACCTCTCTGGTCAACCTGGTCACCTTCCCTTCTGTTCTCACATAGCAAGTCAATTGCACATCAATCTCTAGGTGGTAGGCACCATGCTGGACAACAGCAACACAAGCAGGACCGCACAGACATGCCCTGGCCCTCCCAGAGCTTCTGGGTGTCGGAGCAAGACACCGTTAAATAAGCCATGCTGAGGAGGTACCTATGCTAGCCCTGGGGCACAGAAGAGGGAGGCCAGACCCAGGCTTGCAGCTCAGGGAAGTCCCCTACCCAGGGAGGGCTCAGCGGAGACCTGAGGATGAATAGGAGGGAGGTGGTGACTGAAAATAGGCCAGGGGCCATGTTCACACAGGGGAATATTGTTCATGTCCATCATCAGAGCACCTGGCAGATGGTGGTATAATTACGTGCCTACAAGTCTGACTCCATTTCTGAGCTGGAAGCTCCAGCAGGCTGATGCGGTGTCCTGTCCACCTTTGTCACCACAGTTCATATCTCGGTGCCTGGCATAGAGTGGGGAAGTGTCCAACAAATGTTTGCCGAGTTGATGAATGCACAATAGCAAACAATACCTGGGGAGTCAGTGCCTGGCTCCGTGATGCCTGCAACATGCAGGAGGTCAGAGGAGGCTGAGGTCACAGAGGCTGGGAAGTAGCAGGGAAACTGAGGCAGGGGCTAAACTTCGAGATCAGGGAGATGCTTTCTGCAGCAAGAAGATCTCACTGAACTAGCAAAATCTTCAGACAGGGTTTCTCAAATTTGAAACTATAATGATTAACAACCGAGCAAACAAGCTTTTTCTAGAGATAGATACCAAATCATCCACTTGAGTTCGAAAGCGTAATTCCACTTCCAGAAGAAAAGAGATTTAGGTTTAAAAACAGGTTTATGAAAAGAGAATTTGCAGCTTTACGTGATGGCAAGCTGGACATGAGCCTGTGTGGGATCCAGGGCAGTGCTGTGGGACTCACACCGCTCTGCAGGTCACATACACCTGGAGCCACCTGGCTCAGGACACTGCTCTGAAGGAAGAGGACAGTGAGGCTGGGGAGGGGCAGGTGAAGGACTAGGTCTTTTCCACCAGAAAAGAGAAGGCTTCATGGGTCCAGGGTGGCCACGATGGGATGCTGGAAGGGCCACGTGGGGAGAGGATTGCATGCTCCAAAGCGCAATCATGGTCCTCCAGGTGGCTGGACGTGCTGGTTCTGTGCGGGAGGAAGGTCCTATCCATTCATTCGTGGATGGGATCCGTGGAGGACGATCACCCAGTGGTGAACTGAAGGGACTCCTGCCCAGGGAAGGAATTGGGCTAAATTACCACAAGAGCAAGGAGCACTGGGCTTGGAGTCAGAAAATCTGGGTTCTTCCCATCGTCTACCTGTGTGACTCTAGGCCTTCATTTTCTCATCTAAGACAATATCTACCCTGCCTTTCTCCCCCTGGGTGTTTTTAGGGTCACATGACATGGTATATATGAAAGTGCTGTGTAAACTGCAAAGCCCTTTGGAAATACAAGAGCTGCTATACTATTCCCGTTAAGGATCATTTTGGGAACTGCACCCCGGGGGCACTGGCTGAGCAGGCTTAGCAGCCTCCCTCCTTCCCTCCCTGGGGAGGCACCACCCTGGCCTGGCCCTCTGAGGCTGGGCACGGACACTCTTCCACCCACCCGCTCTGCCCTCGCCCAAAGCAGCACGCAGATGCAACAGCACCGGCTCTGTGGCCCACCAGCTCTCTGCCAGCTGGAGGCAGAGCTCAGCTTCCAGACCTTAGGTCAACCACACTTCAAGGTGGGAGGTGGGGAAACCGAGTCTAGAGCCACTGGCACAGAGCAAGGAGGCAGCATAACAGCTCACCACTCTGGTCTCTCGGCTCCCCGTCCAGACACTAACCATTGGGGAAGTCAGTCAGGGGAAGTCCACCTGGGTTGACCTGGATTCTGGATCTCATCCACCAACCCACCAACTCAACCCATTAGGTTCACAACAAACTGTCCCCTCCCAGGGCCTCAGTTTCCCCTCTGTAAGTAGAAGTGTTGGAGTCACCAAGGTCCCTTGATGTAGTGCACTGGGGTGCAGGCT
>VSMD01070468.1:0-42185 GCA_008750895.1 Mirza zaza
TGAGACAGAGTCTCACTTTGTTGCCCAGGCTAGAGTGAGTGCCGTGGCGTCAGCTTAGCTCACAGCAACCTCAAACTCCTGGGCTCAAGCAATCCTGCTGCCTCAGCCTCCCGAGTAGCTGGGACTATAGGCATGCGCCACCATGCCCGGCTAATTTTTTCTATATATATTAGTTGGCCAATTAATTTCTTTCTATTTATAGCAGAGACGGGGTCTCGCTCTTGCTCAGGCTGGTTTTGAACTCCTGACCTCGAACACCCGCCTCGGCCTCCCAGAGTGCTAGGATTACAGGCTTGAGCCACCGCGCCCGGCCTTGGGAGACTTTTTCTTACTGCTCCTATCTTGTTACTTGTTCTTGGTTTATTCAGGTTTTGGATTTCTTCCTGGTTCAATCTTGGTAGGTTGTATGTGTCTGTGAATTTATCCATGTCTTCTAGGTTTTCAATTTATTGGCATATATTGCTCATAGTAGTCGCTAATGATCCTTTGTATGTCTGCAGTATCAGTTGTAATGTCTCCTTTTTCATCTCTAATTTTATTTATTTGGGGCTTCTCTCTTTTTTTCTTAGTCTAGCTAAAGGTGTGTCAATTTTGTTTATCTTCAAAAAATCAACTTTTTGTTTCATTGATCTTTTATATTGCTTTTTTGGTTTCAGTTAAATTTATTTCTGCTCTGATCTTTATTATTTCTTTTCTTTTACTACGTTCGGGTTTGGTTTGCTCTTATTTTTCTAGTTCTTTGGGATGCATTCTTAGCTTGTTTATTTAAAACTTTTCTACTTTTTTGATGTAGGCACTTATTGCTATAAATTTTCCTCTTATTGTTTTTTTGTATTTCATAGATTTTCATTTGTTTTGAGAAATTTTTAAATTTCCTTCTTAATCTCTTCATTGACTCACTGGTCATTCAGGAGCATATTGTTTAATTTCTATGTGTTTATATATTTTCCAGTGTTCCTCTTGCTATTTATTTCTAGTTTTATTCCATTGTGGTCAGAGAAAATACTTGGTATGATTTCAATTTTTTTGAATTTTTTAAGACTTGTTTTGTGGCCTAACATACGGTCTATCCTTGAGAATAATCCATGAGCTGAGAAGAAGAACATGTACTCTGCAGCTGTTGGATGCAATGTTCTGTAAGTCCATTTGGTCTATAATGTAGATTAAGTTCAAAGTTTCTTTGTTGATTTTGTCTGGATGATCTGTCCAGTGGGAGTGTTGAGGTCTCCAACAATTATTGTATTGAGATCTCTCTCTCTCTTTAGCTGTGATAATATTTGCTTTATATATGCAGGTGCTTCAGTGTTGGGTTCATATATATTTAGAATTGTTATAGCCTCTTATTGAATTGACGACCCCTTTATCATTATATAATGGGCTTTGTCTCTTTTTACAGTTTTTGTCTTGAAATCTATTTTATCTGATAGAAGCATAGCTATTCCTGCTCTTTTTTGGTTTCCATTTGCATAGAATATCTTTTTCCATCTCTTTATTTTCAGTCTATGTATGTCTTTATAGGGGAAGTGGGTTTCTTGCAGACAACATGTAGTTGGCTCTTATTTTTTTATACATTTAACCACTCTATGTTTTTTGATTGGGGAGTTTAGTCCCTTGACATTCAGTGTTATTATTCATAGGTAAGGACTTACTCCTGCCATGTTATTTGATTTTCAATTGTTTTGTGGCCTTCCCTCTCTCCCCTTCCCTCCCTCTCTTCTTTCCTTCCTTTCTTCCTTTCTTTGTTAAAAGTGATTTTCTTTCATGACCAGCCTGAGCAAGAGCAAGACACTGTCTCTATTAAAAATAGGAAAATTAGCCAGGCATGGTGTGTTCCTATAGTCTTAGCTACTCAGGAGGCTGAGCCAGGAGGAATACTTGAGCCCATGAGACTCGCAACAAATATTTTATAACCACTTATTTTAAACATATTACACCTCTGCTTACAAACAAGCAAAAGGAAATCTAACAGAAATTCTACCCTTTAACTCCTTCCACCCACCACTTTTTAACTTTTGTTGTTCCCGTCCATGTCTTTTTATACTATCTATCTCTCAAAAAGTAGTTGTAGTTATTTTCGATAGGTTTGTCTTTTAGTCTTCCTACTCAAGATATAAGTTGTCTATACACTGCATTTACAGCAATAGAGTATTCTGTGTTTATGTACTTACCAGAGAGTTGTAGTCTTTCAGATGATTTCTTATTGTTCATTAACATCATTTTCTTTCAGATTGAAAAACTCCTTTTAGCATTTCTTGTAGGACAGCTTTTGTTAGTCTGTTTGAAGGATATTTTTGTAGGATATAATCTAGGGTTAAGGTTTTTTCCTTCAGCACTTTGAATATGTCATGCCTCTCTCTCCTGGCCTGTAAAGTTTCAACTAAGCAGCCTGCTACCAGACAGAGTGGAGCTCCTTTATACGTTATTGTTTTCTTTTTTCTTGGTTCCTTTAGAACCTTTTCTTTATTTGTGATCCTTGGGGGCTTGATTATTAAATGCCTTGAGGTAGTCTTGTTTGGGTTAAATCTTCTTGGTGTTCTATGACTTTATTGTACCTGAATATTGATATCTTTCTCTAGGTTTGGAGAGTTTTATGTTATTATTTCTTTTAATAAACTTTCTACTCCAAACTCTCTCTCTACCTCCTCTTTAAGGCTAAAAGCGCTTAGATTTGCCCTTTTGAGGATATTTTCTAGATCTTGTAGGTGTGCTTTGTTTTTTTAAATTCTTTTTTCTCTTCTGACTATGTGTTTTCAAATGGCCTATCTTCAAGCTCACTAATTCATTCTTCTGTGTGGTCAATTCTGCTGTTGAGAGACACTGATGCATTTCTCAGTTTGTCAGTTGAATTCTTCAGCTCCAGAATTTCTACTTATTTTTTTTTTTTATTTCGATCTCTTTGATAAATTTCTCTGATAGACTTCTGAATTCCTTTTCTATGTTGTCTTGAAGTTCACTGAGCTGCTTCAGGACAGCTATTTTGAAATCTTTGTCTTTCAGGTCACCTATCTCCATCACTTCAGGATTAGTTGGCCACAGCACTGTAGGTGGTTTATTTGGTGAGGTCATGTCTTCCTCAGTGCTTTTGACACTTATGGATGTTTGTCAATGTCTGGGCATTGAAGAGTTAGGTATTTGTTTTAATCTTCGCAGTCTGGGGTGTGTTTGAGCCCATCTTTCTTGAGCAGGCTTTCCAGATATTCAAAGGGAATTGAGTGTTGTGATCTTAATCTCTGGTCACTGCAGCCATATCAGCACTGGGAGTTTCCTGAGCCCAGTAGTGCTGTGATTCTTGCAGATTCCTGGTGGTACCGCCTTGGTGGACTTGGGTAAGAGATAAGGGAGAATTCCTGGATTACCAGGTAAAGTCTCTCACTATTATCTGTCACTTTCTGTGCTGGGCTGCTGGAGTTGGGGGAAGGGTGAGTGGGCAGTGCCTTGTGGCCACCACAGCTGGGACTGTGCCAGGTCACACCTGAAGCCAGCCCAGTCTCACCCAAAGCCCGTGGTGACCACTACCTGGCTACTTCTGATATTTATTCAAAGCCCCAGGGCTCTTTAGTCAGCAGGTGACAAATCCTGCCAGGACTGGCTCCTTCTCTTCAGGGCAGTGTGTTTCCTTCTGGCCTAGGATGGGTCCAGAAATGCCATCCTGGAACTTAGGCCTGGATTCAGGGGCCTCAGGCATCTACTTGGTACTTTATCTTATTGTGGCTAAGCTGGTACCCAAGTAGCAAAGCAAAGTCCTCTGAACTCTTCCCTTTCCTTTCCCCAAGTACAAGACTCTTCCTGAGCCACAGTGCCTGTAGCTAGGGGGAGGGGGTAACACAGGCGCCGGTGTCTTACTTGGTCATGTGCACTGGCTCCAAGCCAGCAGGGTCATAGGAATTGCCCAGGGACTGCAGCCTTTGTGCCCCCCTCCCTTAGGCATTTAGTCCAGGCCCCAGGCTGCTTTGTGTCAGCTGGTGGTGGGGGGAGCCTGAACTCGGGTTTCAGGGTGGAGGATTTCCCTCTGGCTAGGCTGGCCTAAATGCTCCCTCCATGAGCATCAGCAGAATTCTGCCCTGTGTTGTGCTCCCCTGTGCCAGGGCGGCCCTGGGTTTCAATGCAAAGTCCCACAATCACTTCACCTTCCCTCCCCCAGCACACAGTTTCTCTCATTCTCTCTCTGCTTGGTGCTGGCGCACACTGCTGGGGGTAGGGGTGGCATAGGCAATGTAAGACTACCTTTCCTGCCTTCTTCAGTGCCTGTTTCCTGTTATAACGTTAAAACCAGGTAGTATGATTGCTCACCTGATTTTTAGTCCTTCTGAAAGTGCTTGTGTGTGTGGATTGTTATTGAATATGGTGTTCGTGTGGATGGACCATTGCTGGAGGTTTCTATTCTGACATCTTGCTCCTCCCCCTCCCCCAAGGGCTTTAACTGAGGGAAGTTCCTTATCAATGTTTTGAATTTCTTCAAAGGGTTTTTTTCTTTTCATTTTTTGTCTTCTGCTTTAGTTAGTTTTAGAAAAACATATTTTCCTAGAAACGTGCCCTACCCTATTCATTGTGTTTTTAAATTTATTGACAGAGAGTTGTACTTGGTATTCTTTGTAAATTGTATTCCATATCTTGATTATACTCTTTCTTATTCCTCACGTGTTTTTGCTCTTTTATTTTTCTTGATTGTTCTAGGCAGACATTTATCTCAATTCTTTTCGAAGAACCACCTCTTGGATTTAGTTGTTTTTTCCTACTGTTTTACTCTTTTTTTCCCCATGAATTATAGCATTTATCTTAATTTCCTCCTTTATTATGCCTTGTTGTTCACTTTACAAATTCTTGAGTTGAGTGCTTTATTTTTTTATTTCTTTAATAATAAAACTCATTTGAGTATCTGAATACAGATTTTGCTGTACCCTGTAAGTTTTGTTTTGTTACTTTTTAAAAGGTCTATAATTACATTAGCATATTTTAATTTAAACTTTATTGTTAATCTATTGTGTTCAGATATTTTAATTTATTCTTTATTATTAATGTATATTCAGATAAATATTAATTTTAGAGTTTGACATTTTTTGTAGCTTAATTTCCAATTCATTTTGTAAATTTTCCTTGAGTAATTGAAATGAAAGTATATTCCCTATAGGGGATTACTTTATTAAATTGATTAAATCAACCTTGTTAAGTATTTTTCTGATTCTGTATATCCTTTTTAGTATTTTTTCCTTCTTGACCAGTTGCATACTCATAGAGAGGTGTGTTAGAAGAAACAGTCTGCCTGGGTCCTGAGCTTTCCTGCCTTTCTTTTGGGTAGGGCCCTTTGGGCTGATTCAGTTTACTATTGTGTGGCTTGCACTGCCTAATATATAACTGGTATTGATGCTTTACATGCTTGTACATTCTTGGCCACAGGGACTGTCCCCTCCCTGTGGCCCAACAGAAATAATATTGGATCCTAGGAGGAGAAGCTTTAATGAGAGACTTCATAACTCCTATGTACTCAGGCCATTTCCTAGTGTAGCAGAGACACTCCTGCCCGACACAGTCTTTAAGTAGACTTATAAGAAAAGACAGCTGTTAACCCACCACTCAGCTCTTTTTGAAATGGATTGCCCAGTGTGTGGAGACCATGTGACTCTCTAGCCAGACCTCCCCACTTTGGTGTGGAGCAACTTAGATGCCATGACCAGTTAGATGAAAGGGCCCTCACGGGGCTCCTGGCCAAATAGCAATGTTCTATTCTAGAGCTCAACCTGCCTGACCCTACCTGACATCAAGGTTTCAGGAGAAAAAGTAGCAGTTACTTCTTGAAGCAAACTCTGTCCCTAGCTCCACTGCTGCAGCCAAGCCACCCACGTCACCTAGGGAGGCCCTCACGCCCAGAGGTACCCGCGTGTCCGGGCTGGGCTCCTGTTGTTCAGCTGCATCAGAAACTAATGGTATCCACTGAGCAGTGACCGCCCATAAAAATGGACTCTTATACTTGTGAATTTTTTTTTTTTTTTTTTGAGACAGAGTCTCACTTTATTGCCCAGGCTAGAGTGAGTGCCGTGGCGTCAGCCTAGCTCACAGCAACCTCAAACTCCTGGGCTCAAGCAATCCTTCTGCCTCAGCCTCCCAAGTAGCTGGGACTACAGGCATGTGTCACCATGCCTGGCTAATTTTTTCTATATATATTAGTTGGCCAATTAATTTCTATCTATTTATAGTAGAGATGGGGTCTCGCTCTTGCTCAGGCTGGTCTCGAACTCCTGAGCTCAAACGATCCGCCCACCTCGGCCTCCCAGAGAGCTAGGATTACAGGCTTGAGCTACTGCGCCCGGCCTGAATTTTTTATTTTTTAAAAATTTGAATGAATTTTTGCTTAATATCATATAAATAAACATATGCAAGGAATAAAGAATAAAAATTTTGTTTATTTAAATGTAATATAAAGAATAATAACAATAAAGCCCTACATACTCACCATTTAAACTAAAGAAATAGAACATAATATTATAGTGTACAGTAAATTTTATCAATATAAAATGCCCTTTTATGTCCCATTTAAGATATTTTCCTATGTTAAATCAGATACTCCTGTTACCTTTTTAAAAATTTTCACTTAATCTTTTGATCATCTCATTTCACTGTTATTTTTTTTAGTATCACTTTATTTTAGGTATGCCTTATATAGTTGAGTTTTGTTTTTTGCCCTAATTGGCATATATAATTTCATGTAGATATATTTGTTTTTTTTATCTGTTTGTATTTTTATATATTTTGTTATGTTAATATTTTGCTAAGCATGTTTTCTTTTACTATATTATTTCTTTATTTTTTTTCTTTTCTATTTTTGGCTGTCATTCACTCCCCTCTTGTGGAAGGAAGAAAGAATGTTAGCATGACACTGTTAATGAAAGTAATATTACTTTTGATACTAGTTATTATTACTGTTACTAGTATTATTACTTTGATGCTAGTAAGATTAGTGGTAACCTATAATTTTTAATAGCATTATTTAACTTTAATTTCTCTACTATCAAAAAAGGGAAATATTATTTTAAATGACCCCTATTCAAAATGAATTTTTCCTTAGCTCTTTCTTTTCTCCCATCTAAATGTCTATTTCTTTATAAAATAATCTAGAATAATTATCATTAAATGACTTCTCTTTCAAAAATATTTTTTGGCATTGTATTTTAGTTTGTAACCATATATGTCACTATTTATATTTATGTCTATTTTTTTAAAAAATTGTCATTGGTTACCAGCAGTCTCTGTGGAGTCATTTCACAGACCTTTGAGAAGGACTAGGAAGATAGGATGGTCTTGGGCTCCTGTACCCAACAGAGCCATGAAAGTTTGAGTCCCTCTCTTCCCTGCAGTCCTTCTGCATACACTCACATGGGTATGTGTGGCTTTCATTGCCCCCGAGGACAGGGAGAATGCTCCTTACCCCATTCATCTTTTTTCCTCAAGCATCTGGAGGGCAGAGTGGGGGAGAGTAGGGGTGAGGGAACATGGAGAAAATGAATGGCCCACACCTTTAAGCAGGGCATATTTCATTTTGAGTGGCCACTCATGGTGCTGCCAAACTTGTAATGTCTTTGATTTATGCAAAGCTCTCCATCCTCATTTCTGACACCATGCATTCAACTTCAGAGCCCCTTGATTCAGCAGGGGTATCCTGGGGACCTTTTAGCTGGTGTTGCAGGGCTTGCTGTTACATTGCCATGGTAACATCCCTTCATGCTTCCACTCAAAGGAGAGGGGACAACAACCAAGCCCCCAGTGGGTTCAGTCTCACATCCCTGCGCATCTCAGCCTCTAGACATGCAGTAGGTAGTTCTGTTTGGGGTTCTTGCTTTTCCGCTTGCCTACCACTTGGGTGAGAGTGTTTCCTACGAGATCCTGAGAGTCTTCTCATATCCCTTAACCCAACCTGTGTGAACCTTTGTTCTTTCTTGTCTAGAAAGACATGTCTCTGTTAGCCTCCCATCCTCGTTGCCAAAAACTGTTGGCAGCCAGGAACTGTGAAGGGTCTGAGAATTTATCCAGCTTGCAAGCCAGTAAGTCAGCCTGCCAGTTTCAGGGCTGGTTGTAGACATGAGATTCCTGGGTCAGAGGCCAAGGGCTTTGTTATGTGTGGCACAGCAGGTGCACAAGCTTCCTGTTGGTGCCTGTTCCCCTTGACCTTGAGCCCCATAAGGGTGGCACAGAGCAGCCCCCACTGTGGGCTTGTGTCACAGCCGAGGAGCTCTGAGCTTAGGAAACCCACTGATTTGCAAGCAAATCTGTCTGACCTTTGCTTGGAGGTGAGCATTATCATACTAGACAGTAAACAAACCTGTCCTCTGCTTCAGAGAGAGACAGTGTCTATAACTTCCAAGGCTGTCTGCTGTACAAACACCCTTGAGAAGATAGCCCCGAACAAGAACTGTCCTTGCTCATGAGATGCACAGAAATGTGAGAGACCCGTGGAGCATTGCCTGCTAACACGTAGGAGCATATTAATATTTGAAGAAAACAAATTTAATTGTTACGAAGTAATTATTTCAACAAAGTAGTAGTGTGTTTTGTCATAGTGTGTTTTGTGTCTGTTCCTGTTTCGTCTCATTCGAATAATAGCTACTTGCCATGAGATCTCCCTTGTTAAAATACTAGTTTAATTCATTCTGGTTCACTGACCTCCCTTATTGTGAACATTGAGGGTGAGCTGGCTCTCAGTTATGAGGAAGTATTTAAAATGTGCTGAGGGAAATCTGTGATGCTGCTGAAGGGCCGGAGGGAAAAGCCACTTCACCTCTGAGATTGTCTTGTAGATCTAGGACACTTCTCTGTGGTTTTAAGACTTTTCCTTTCCTATTTCTTGAATTTGAGGAACTGGGGTGCTATGATTTAAGTGCAGTCTATTCCTGCAGTTCAGAAATTAGAAAAAAATATTTAGGACAAAACTGAAACAAGTGTGTTTTGGATCTTTATAACTCATATCTTTAAACTATTTTCAATGTGAAATGAAAGATTACATAATTTATTGAGAAACATGGATATACTCATAACTATTTCTGTTATGTTAGACATTGTAGGTTAGTGCATTACAGTACCAAATATCAATATTAATCTTTAACTTAAGGTACAGAGTCAGTCATTTGGTGACTTTTCAGGAGTATAAAGAAATTTTTTTTTGCCCTGTCCTACAGTTTCCACATTTAAGTCTGGCCTTTAGTTTGTCCCTGAGGCAGAATTTGTTTTACATTTAAAGAAAAATTGTGCATAGTGATTCCTCATTATATTCTAGCCTTGTGGATTAATGAAAATTCCATATGATGTGCAGAAAGGAATTATATATAATTGATAAAATATATATAGTTTATATAGATATATAGTTTATAACACTGGATTACAATGAACAGTTCTTCAGCGGCACACTAGAGGGCTCCGGAGGCTGTGAGGAGCTACATAGAATTCATGCTAATGGAAAATGACGTTCTCCAGTAAATTGGTGCATTGTGCTTTCACCAAGTTTAATGTTCACTAAACTGTTTGGCTGTATGCCATAATTAGCCTTATATTCTCTTGATTTGAATCACAGATAGAAATTCATTAATCTACTTTGTTAGTGGAAAGTGTTAGGAAAGTAGTTGTTAAAAATGGTTCTGCACATGTTTTTATGAAGGATTTTTTTGTATTTTATTCCAAGCTTAATAGTAATTTTGAAAAGAAAAGTCAGTCTAAACATTATAAATTGTAAGCATTTAGTGTGTTTTTCCTGTTAATAAATATAAATTTCCCCCCTTTCCAAAGGATTATTTTATGCTTTCATATGGACAGAAAGCTTATTGTTCATGAGACGAAATAAAATACTAAAATAATTTCTTTGATTGTAATTTTCAGGGAATCCGAGCCCGCATTTTAGAAACTCTGGTCATGCTGGTTCTTCTTGCATTATTGATTCTCGGGATAGTGTGGGTAGCCTCAGCGCTCATTGACAATGATGCTGCAAGTATGGAATCTTTATATGGTATGCATTTACTTATTTTAAACAGTTTCTATAAGGGAAACTATAGTTTGGGATATAATTACACATTCAATTAAATATTTTAATGACTTTTTAAGTTAACTCTTCATGTTAATGTACAGAATTAAGACATTTTTAGATATGTTTATGAAAATAAATGAATGTTCATTTCATATATGCAGAATGAATAAGCAACTTTTCAGATTTTTTTTTGGTTAATTGGCTTCTGTCTTTAAATTTCATGAAGGCTTTTTTTTTTCCTCCCTCCAAACAGGTTTTGCAAAAGGGTTATTTCCTATTCTTCTATTTTAGATCTTTTTATTGTACAATTTAGAAATTATATGGTTTAGTAGACTCAAATAGGCAATTATGATATTTACTATATATTAACATATAGTCAGCCTATATCTTATCTTAAGATAGACTAACTATATCTTAATGTACAGTATTTTGGATATATTAAAATATATTTACTTTTTTTATAGATCTCTGGGAGTTCTATCTACCCTATTTATATTCCTGTATATCATTGATGGGATGTTTGTTACTTCTCTGTAAGTATTTTTCTGACTTAATATTGATAGGAAGATAGAATTGTCTTATATTCTGGAAAATCTATGGGAAAGTTTAATCATAAGATACTTTAACAACTTGGAGATTTTTTTGAGTGGGCCATAACTTTTTTTCTTGTTCAAAATAAATTTTGATAAACAGAAACTTTGAAATAATAAGATACTTTTGTTGTTCTCTAAGGAAGGCCTCATCCACTGGATTATATATAGAGAGACACATACACTCGCACACACTCACACACACCCAATGACATACACCACACACTCATACACACGTCCCCTGCTCCTCTCTCCAGCACATCACAATACTAGATTCTGCATTAATCAATCAATCAATTAATTAATTAGAGACACAGAGTCTTGCTCTGTTGCCCAGGCTAGCATGCAGTGTCACAAACATAGCTCACTGCAGCCTCAAATTCCCGGGCTCAAGTGATCCTCCTACCTCAGCCTCCTGAGTAGCTGAGACTACAGGTGTGCTCTAGCACACCTGGCTAATTTTTATTTGTTTGTTTTTGTAGAGACAGGGTCTTGCTATGTTGCCCAGACTGGTCGTTCACTCCTGGGCTCAAGTGATCCTTCTGCCTTGGCCTTCTAGAGTGCTGGGATTATGATCATGAACCATCACACCCAGCGTAGAGGATGCTTTTAAATAGAAATGGTAGAATTCTGTATGATGAATTTGTGGTTTTTACTTCAAAATTTGTTTTTTACTTGTAGCATCACAACCTATATTAGGTAAATGTAGTTTAAAAGACTTAAGACTATAGTTGTTGCTTTTAGATTTTCTTGTCTGGTTCTCAGTTCTGTTAATACTTGAAATTTAACTTGTTCTTTGCTTGGTTTTCTTTAGCTTCTTTTAAGCAAAAGTGTTTATTACTATTCAACTGATAGAATCTTGACTATCCTAAATTTTCTTCTGTCTTCATATCTCTTTCATTAGCTGTAGTAATGCCCCTCTAGCTTTTTATTGATGAAGCTGAACAATCCTCTGACAAAACACTGAGAATCTAAATTGGAGACAAGAACATTCTTGAAATAATAATCTTTGACCTGGCTCTTTTTTTAATGGGCTAGTTGTTTATCTGTCCTAGCTCTGAAATGCAGTTTCTCTCTGTTGTGATCTTATTTCTGCAGTGTGCACACCAGTTGGCCTTTCCCGTATGTTCACAGTGATGGGTCAGCTGCTGGTGAAGCCAACAGTAAGTATTCTGTTATAAATATTTTGTTTATTAAATAAATGTGTTTACATTTCAGCATCTTTT
The DNA here is from genome assembly GCA_008750895.1 of Mirza zaza. Lineage (NCBI taxonomy): Eukaryota > Metazoa > Chordata > Mammalia > Primates > Cheirogaleidae > Mirza > Mirza zaza. Next base: position 11,820 of record VSMD01070468.1, read on the forward strand.
ATTGTGAACTAGCATTTAGAAACAAGAATATTTTTATAGGTTCATCCCTCAAATTGTTTTTTTTTCTTTTTTTAAACTTATTTCATAGTTTTCTTTCTTTTTTATATTTATTTTTACTTTTTTTTTCCATCCTAGGAAAAAGGTAATTCTGAATCAAATTGGTTTTTTAATATCTTTTTCATCTTTGGAAATTTTGGTTTTGCTTTTAAAATACTAACTATAGGCACTCAGGTAAAATTTTTTCTAGCAAAATTTAAAACAAAATTTTTATATATATTTGCAGGTATTTTAGATGTTTGTTGCCTTATATCAAACAGTACCTCTATTATGTTTCAAAATTTAGCACATGTATACTTTGTTTACAAAGCAGTTATGTTTCTGAAAATTTGACTGCATATTATATCTTGATTAATTGAATTATACTTTGCTTTTAATCTCAGAAATACTGTATATTTACTTAAAAATAATTTTCTACTGGTAGCAATTCTAATGACTTATCTCTAAGATTTTTTGGTTTCTATTTTATCAAATATTTAATAATATAAAAATAATTTCTTATCTGTACCTAGGGAATTTGTCACTTATTTTCATGGATCCTCATTGCCTACAATGTCAGGTCTAAGCTACTTACATGTTATAAGGCCTCTTACAGCCTGTCCCACTCATGTCCCTCATGCTCACTCCCCACCGCCCAGGCTGCTCTGGTCAGGCTCTGTCACTCCTTCTCCACTAGTGTCTCTACCCTCCAGTGCCTCTCACCTACTCCAGCCACACAAAGGCCTCCTGAAGGTCCAGCTCAAATAGCGCCTCTACTCACTACATATCTTTGAACCTTGCCTTCTTTAAGTAAACATAATTAAACTCCTTCCTCTGCATTTCTCATATTCCCCTTTGTTTGTATCTCACTAGTAACATTATTAAATCGTTATGGTCATGTGTTTGTCTTTCCTATCATGATTCATTAAGGGAAAACACTGAGGAAATGTTATAGTGGATATTCTCTTAGTAAATGTTTGCTTAATTTTGAAAGTCATATCACTTCATATCTTCTTTTAAAAGTAAAATTTAATTTATAAAAAATATATAAGTATATTTTATGAAAAATACATAAATGTATACACATTCAAGTACAACACCCATGCTGTCAAATCTTAAAGTTCACTTTCCTCTTAGAGAGCTTTTATGACACTGCGTTCATTTAGTTTCTTCTTCCTTTGTTTTTTTTTTGATCTCTTGCTCCATTTCTGTTTCCCACCCCCTAAATATAGACAAATGTTTAAATTTCTGTCCTTGGTCTGAAATCCTGTTAGTGCTCTGCTCTGAGTGCCTGACCATCTCTGTGCACAGCCCTTCTAAATGCCTGGTTCTAATGAGCAACAGATGATGGAAACAAATTATAGTACCTTGTAAGTGCTGCCACCAAATGCCCCATGGAGCTGCTCCCCAAACTAATTTTTCTCCCAAACTCGTCTCTTATTACGATATCCTCAAAGCCTTAGTTATCTTTGCCTCTTTTCTTGTTCCTAGCATGTAATAATAAAGATTATTTATTGAGATTGAGTATATATTACATGCTAGTGATAAGCACTATGTTTTACACACATAATTTTATGTCATCTTGATGATAAACCCATAGGGTAAGTAGTAGTATTCTTACTTTATGGCTGAATTAATGTCAGTTCAGGGAGATTAAGTAGTTTGTACAAGATCATAGATATATGATATGGAACAGGTTTCGAGCACAGGCTTTGGACCACCGTTCCATTCTTTCCATTCTGCTATTAGTTCCAGAGTAATAGAACTGCCTTCTTGCTGAGTGGATTTTGTACCTCTCCTCCTCTGTGTTTTGCTTATAGTTTCCTCTGTTTAAAATGTCTTTCCTCAGGCCGGGCGCGGTGGCTCACGCCTGTAATCCTAGCACTCTGGGAGGCTGAGGCGGGCGGATTGCTTGAGGTCAGGAGTTCGAAACCAGCCTGAGCAAGAGTGAGACCCTGTCTCTACTATAAATAGAAAGAAATTAATTGGCCAACTAATATACATAGAAAAAATTAGCCAGGCATGGTGGCGCATGCCTATAGTCCCAGCTACTCGGGAGGCTGAGGCAGCAGGATTGCTTGAGCCCAGGAGTTTGAGGTTGCTGTGAGCTAGGCTGACGCCATGGCACTCACTCTAGCCTGGGCAACAAAGCCAGACTCTGTCTCAAAAAAAATAAATAAATAAAATAAAATAAAATAAAATGTCTTTCCTCCTTTTGGTAATTTAATCTATCTGGTAAGATGCTACTACCATCAAAAACACTGCCCAAGCCCGGTGCGATGGCTCATGCCTGTAATCCCAGCTACTCAGGAGGCTAAGGCAGGAGGATCGCTTGAAGCCAGGAGTTTCAGATCAGCCTGGGCAACATAGTGGACCCCATCTTTTATAGAAAAAAAATAAACATTGGCCAAAACCTTTTCTCCCCAACTGGAAGTAATCTTTCTTCTTTGACCTTTTGTAACATTTTATTTAAGTTTCAGTTATGACATTTATTTTAATCTTATAATTTAAAAAAATTCATCTTATCTCTTCTGCTACACTAGAATATAATCTGTTTGAGGTCAAGGACTATGTCTTACTCATATTTAAGCCCATCAGCTTATAGTAGTTATGAGGATAGGCTTCAAAGGCACACAACTTTTCTTTGCTCAACCTTTGTTTCTTATGATATAAAATGGGGATGGTAACAGTCTGTTCCTTATGGGGTTGCAGAAATCAAGGGGGATAATGCTTGCAGCACTTAGCACACATATCTCTGTGCTACTCATTGTCATACTAAGACATACCTCTGGTGGTAAGTGATTATTGGACAACTTGCACAGTAAGATAAAAATCCTTTTATTGGTTAGATATTAAGAAAAGTAAAAATTGTCAATTCTGATCTAAACAGTAGAAAGTGAGGTGAAGCACTGATTGGAAAGAAACCTTGGGTCACGGCCCCCAGAGTTATATGGGGCCTGTCTACTCCTGTAAACCCCAGTTCCATCTAGGATCACTCCCCCTGGCTCACTGCATCCAGTGGGTCCTTTCAGTGTACTACTCTCTCTCCCTTAGGACCATCACGTGTTCTGGCATGTGCTACTCATCACAGCCTATGTGTCGTTTCCTTGGAGAGGCTTCACTGGCTGGCCTGTTTAGGTCTCCCCTTCTCCTTCCTTCCCACCCCTTTATTCCTCATGAGTGGTCTTTCTTTGTTATTGTTTGTGTGTTTATTTGTTTATTATTGATTATTATTTTATTGTTTGTTTTTTTCTCCCCTCCCAAGTTTAGGCTCCCAAGGGTAGAGAGTATGTGTATCCAGTGATTAGCTCAGGCCACAGAGGACTGTAAATATTTGTTGAAAGACTGAGAATTATTGAATCACTTTAAATAAATTTCACATAAACCATATAAATTTGATACCCGATAGGGATTGCATGATTTGAGAATTTGTTTTCTGAAAATACCTTACTGGGCAGCTGAAAGGTTTATATATGTGTATAAACCACACACACACACACACACACACACATATACACATGCATATATGTGTATGTGTATACATATATAATATATATATTTTATTTATATATATACTTTCCATCCTGTTGTTTTGTCCATTAACTTCTCACAATTTATTTTTTTGCTGAGAATAAGTAGCTTGGGTTTGAATGATATGGAACATTGATATCAGCTCTGGGCTTTTAGATTTTCCCCAGAGCTAGGAAGATAGTTAAGATCCTTTCATAGAAGGATAGTTGTGTTAACAAAACTAGAATTAAACCAATTTTAGGTTTTATCAATTTTGAAGGCTTTGCAGATAATATCCCATACAATTGGTAACTGATTAGTTTTTTTTTTTGAACCTATATTGCGTGGCTTGGTGTTGATTGGTTTATATGTAAATAAACCACTTTTCTAGGATTCTACTGGATGATTTTGGAAATAGCAATCTTCAGTATTTATGGAATGTCTTTAGTACATAAAAATGACATAAATGGGCCAGGCGCAGTGGCTCACGCCTGTAATCCTAGCACTCTGGGAGGCCAAGGGGGACGGATTGCTTGAGGTCAGGAGTTCGAAACCAGCCTGAGCAAGAGTGAGACCTGGTCTCTACTATAAATAGAAAGAAACTAATTGGCCAACTAATATATATATTAAAAAAAAAAATTAGCCGGGCATGGTGGCGCATGCCTGTAGTCCCAGCTACTCGAGAGGCTGAGGCAGCAGGATTGCTTGAGCCCAGGAGTTTGAGGTTGCTGTGAGCTAGGCTGACACCACGGCACTCACTCTGGCCTGGGCAACAAAGCGAGACTCTGTCTCAAAAAAACAAAACAAAACAAACAAACAAAAAAATGACATAAATGGAAAGTATTACATGTTACTGATGTAGCTTATGGATTCCTTGTTTTAGACATTATGCAGGTAATCATAAATGAGAAAACAAATGTAGCTCTAAAACATTGGCTCAGATATAAAGAGATATTTACTGTATGTAGCTTTTTGGCTGTTTAAAATTCATACATTTGGCCGGGCGCGGTGGCTCACGCCTGTAATCCTAGCACTCTGGGAGGCCGAGGTGGGCGGATTGCTCAAGGTCAGGAGTTTGATACCAGCCTGAGCAAGAGTGAGACCCCGTCTCTACTATAAATAGAAAGAAATTAATTGGCCAACTAATATATATAGAAAAAAAAATCAGCCAAGCATGGTGGCGCATGCCTGTAGTCCCAGCTACTCGGGAGGCTGAGGCAGTAGGATTGCTTGAGTCCAGGAGTTTGAGGTTGCTGTGAGCTAGGCTGACGCCACGGCACTCACTCTAGCCTGGGCAACAAAGCGAGACTCTGTCTCAAAAAAAAAAAAAAATTCATACATTTGTTTGCCATTGAGAAAGCAGCAGAGTTACTTAGTTTAATCTTTTAAACTTTAAAAATATCCAATTTAAATGTATGTAGGTTTTGCAATAATCAACATTTAATGTGTTATATATGAAAATATACTTAATTTGTAAATAACATAGTTTGAGCATTTTTAATTTGGGTGCTTAGTAATTTGAATGAATACATTATCTAAAATAATAGATCAAATAGCCTAAACATCTTCATAAACACTAGTTTTTTAAATTTTGCACTATTGAATAGTTTTATCTTTAAATTTAGATTCTTGAAGACCTGGATGAACAGATTTATATTATTACCTTAGAGGAAGAATCACTCCAGAGACGTCTAAATGGTATGTATATATTACTTATTTAGACCAGAATAAAAAACTTTTTAATTAAAAAAAGACATATAATTGAAGCGAAAAAAAAAAAAAAGGAAACCTCTTGGTATTTTATGCTGTTGTAAGGAGTGAAGACTTAAGAGTAATAAGGGAACTTCTCCTGTGAAGAAAGTTTGCTGCAGGGCTTGGCTGTAATCTAGGGAGGCCTGTTTCATTCCAACACATTGGCCACTGGGGACCTAGGCATCCTTCTACTACCAACTCCTCATACACTTTAAGTATATGACTTACAGTTGCTAAGGGAACGCAAATTTGTATGTTGTCGTAGTGACTGTAATATCCCTGTTTCATTTCCCCTTTGTTGGAATCTTTAAGATAAATAGTAGTGTGTTTCTTTGATACTAAGGTATCAAATTTGACTCTCAAAGTTTTACTTAGGAACTCTGTTTTTATTTGAGAATACTGTTAGTTATCAGCTTCTAATCAAGTGGGCATGTCAAAGATTTTAAAGTTTAATTTTTAATTACTGATCATTTTTGGCTTCAGATAAATTAATGAAGAAAGGAGTAATTATGTAGTTTAACAGATCAATGACATAGTTAGGTAAATTTTCTTTACTTTTACTCAAGTGACCTTCACCCTGTACTCTTTTCTCCTACATAGTCTTTTCAAAAAAAAGTTATAGTTACCTATGAAGTACAACATACACTGCTTGGGTGATGGATATGTCAAAAGCCCAGGCTCCACCGCAATACAATATATAAACGTAACAGAATTCGACTTGTACCCCCTAAATCTATTAAAATAAAATAAAAATAAAAAAATGTTGAAACTACCCATCCTCCACCAAGATGAGATTATTAATAGCTAACTATATTTCAGAATCATAATTTGAGGGTGGGTATAAAATGGAAGATTACTTTAAATATGAAATATTGAGAGATAGGAAGAAATACACCTACTTTCTTCAGTTATAAATAGTGAATTTAAATCATCAACCCCAAATTGTTGATGATAATTAGAGCTTTGTTCTTAGATCCAAGAATTTCAGTTTGTATCTAATCTGGAGGATTCTTGTCAGTAATGTTATATAGCTTGATACAGATAAACTGTTAGACTGGAATGACACATATCTTTTATTTTTCTAACTTCATTAAAGCTACTTTATCATTTAAACCCACTTAATTTCAGAATGATAAACTTCCATCAACATCAGTTTTATAAAATTTAATTAAAGCCATTTATATTGTAATAAATTTGTCTTATTTAGATAGTCATGTTACTATGTAATAAACATGTCTGAGTTGTAAAGAATACATGTCAAACTGCCTCCTGCAATGTGGGATTATGTTTCAGCCTCAGGTATATGCTATTTTTATCTTACAGATCGGGGGCTAAGATCCAGGAAAGGTAAACTGTAGTTCTCTTCGAATTAAAGAATTTAAATGAAGTCTGATCAAAACAAAATAAAAACAAAAATATAGCCTTTTCTGAGTTTCCTCTTCCACAGTAGGGGGGTAAAAAGTCTTTCCAGAATCTTTCTATTTCTTTTTTCTCCTCAAATTCAAAAGTAGTTTGTTATATCAAAGAAGTTAAAAAGGAAATCTTGCTAGAAGGCTAAATGTATTATAAAGTAAAGCCAAGTCAAAATAAATAAAACACCGCAACGAGCATAGAAATGTTGTAGAGAAGAGATGGATTGGTTTTGGAGAGGATGAGGAATGATATGATAACTAATGCTAAATATAATTTTATTACATACCATTTTGGTAGGCCATGCACTGTTTATGACTGTTTGGTAAGCTGTCTAAAATGTTTTCCATGAGACTCATTAATAGTATGTTAAGATAATTATTATGATTTTGTGGTTTGCTTCTGGTTAGCCACTGTGGACTATTTCAGGTGGTAAATAACAGGCTAAATGATTTATGTTTATACCGTAGATGATTCTGTGGCAAAATGGACATTTTGACTAATATAGATTAAGAATTGTGAACTTCAGTAGAGTATGTTTATCAAAATGTGCAGAGGAAAAGACAAGATAAAAATATCATGCTTTGCCATTGTTTTTGATCTTTTAAAACAAAATATATTTATTGTCTCACAATTCTGGAGGCCAGAAATTTGAATCCAGTAAAGCTGGGAAGAAATTAAAGCCATTGTAAAAGAAAGTATAGAAATAGGAAGTTAGTAAGCTGAACTTTTTAAATCTTATTTTTATTTTATTTAACCTTGTATTATATCAGATGTGTTTTGTCATAAAAATTATTTTATATTTTAAATTATAAAACAAAAGTAAAGTTTTAATTTTTTTACTTTTGGTATTAAAAAGGACTGCAGAATAATGAGAGTAAAAGACTTTTAAAAAATACAGATTACAGGCCGGGCGCGGTGGCTCAAGCCTGTAATCCTAGCTCTCTGGGAGGCCGAGGTGGGCGGATCCTTTGAGCTCAGGAGTTCAAGACCAGCCTGAGCAAGAGGGAGACCCCATCTCTACTATAAATAGAAAGAAATTAATTGGCCAACTAATATATATAGAAAAAATTAGCCGGGCATGGTGGCACATGCCTGTAGTCCCAGCTACTTGGGAGGCTGAGGCAGCAGGATTGCTTGAGCCCAGGAGTTTGAGGTTGCTGTGAGCTAGGCTGACGCCACGGCACTCACTCTAGCCTGGGCAATAAAGTGAGACTCTGTCTCAAAAAAAAAAAAAAAATACAGATTACAGTGTTGATTTATCCCGTAATTCATGGTGGCATTTTTCCAATGGCACACTGAGTATGTTTTTATTAGCCCGCATTTGATGTGTGATACATATCACAGGACTCGGGGACATCTGCACGGCTTACTATGAGCTCAGCTTTATAGTTATCTTAGCAAACATGCTGCTTAAACAATATCAAGAAGTGCTTTACTGTAGGAATAGCATTATTTTTTTCTTGAAGGTACTTTTTTTCTTAACTACTTGTGATAGTCATTATATTATTGGAGTTGAGTTTTCATTTGCAGTTTGTAAAATATCAGTATGAAACCCCAGCATTTTGGAAGGCTGAGATGGGAGGATTGCCTGAGCTCAGGAGTTTGAGGCTACAGTGAGCTATGATTGCACCACTGCACTGCAGCCTGGGTGACAGAGCAAGACCCTGTCTCGAAAAATAACACATCAGTGTAGCTTTATGATGGAGTGCCTGATTGTGACTTCTCCACTGTTCTTATTTGACGCTTGATGATGCTGTGGGTTTAATGCTGTTGGGAGGTTTTATTCTTGTTATATTGTCATTATTTCATAAAATGTGTTAGTAAAATGAAGCAAAGCTGTGCACTATTATAATGTTGATCAGCAACCTGAAGAAGCCGTCCCGTCCAGTCTGCTCTCTACTCCTTCCCCTTTTTGTTTATTATACATCGTAAGCACCAGACGTGGTACAGATGAATTAAGTCTCTAAGTCTCAAGATTATAGGATAGTTGACTGAAGAAAAGGGAGCAAAAAGGGTAAGGATTTACAGATTTTTATCTAGTGTTTAAACAACTTGAAAATAAGAAAGAGGGGAACAAGTTCTGTGTGCTCCTAGAGCAAGAGGGACCCCAGAGCTCCTGTCATTTGGCTAAGGCAGCACCTCTCCCGTGTCCCCATTATCATGGCAGGAGTAGAGAGATGCGCACAAAACTCACCATGACCTTGGCAGGACCCCCACCTTTCCCATCCCTCAGCACACAGCTTGTCTTCTACTGTGTGCCTTGAGACCCTCAGGACTAATGGGTATATTGTGCCCTTCACCCCTCTTCATCATGGGCAGTATAAGGGGCCCAGAACCCCCAGGTTCCTTGCATCCTGTCTCTTCACCCCCATGTTTCTATATGTCCCATTTCTGACCTGATTTTCCACTTTCCCTTAGCTCCTGAAACTTTCTGCTTGTATCATTTGGAATAGAGAGTTAAACCATCAAAAAACCTCTTTGACTTCAACCTTCACCTTCTTGTTCAAAGAAACTTGGGCTCTCCCCAGCACATGCTGCTTCTCCTACAATGCTCTCACTTGGTGGCTCTGTTCTTCCCCACACCCCCATAGTTTGGGTAGGTGCCCTCTTGTTCTCTTTGGTGCTTTCCAACACTTCAAACCTTGTGTCATTAGACTATGACCTCTTCCCGTCATCTCTTCACCTCCCAGGCTATTCCTGCTCCTTCCTTAATGATTTTAGCACCTTGTTCCTTGTCATTATCTTTGAATAGGGTGTTCATTGCCTGCCCTATTCATGGTGATTTCAGTGTCCACGCATGTGGCCTTTCTGACACTCTGGGAAACTCCTTGCCCTCTCCTTTTTGTTTTTATTCAGCATATAACAAATGGGGGTACAAATGTTAGGTTACATATATTCCCTTTGCCCTGCCCGAGTCAGAGCTATAAGCATGTCTGTCCCCCAGACGGTACGCACTGCACCCATTAGGTGTGAATATACCCAAATCCTCTTTGCCTCCCACCTGCAAACTAGTGCTCTCTCCTTTTGGATCATTCGCTCAAGCCCCTCATGCCCGGACGTCACCCAGACCCTGCCATCAGCAGTAACTCACGTCCTTGCATGATCTCACAGTCAAGCATCCCTCTCTCTAGCTACCGCCTCTTATTTTCCCAGTTCACTTCTAGTGCTCCAATGCCTACGATTCTTCGGTGTAGAGACTTAACATGCCACTTATCCTGGTAACTTTTCCTTAACCTCCATCCCCTATTTCCTCCATACCCTACTTCCTTATGCAGTTTAAATTCCTGGGCCATTGTTAAAACCAGTCCTTTGTACCTGCTCTCAGCTTCCTTTCCCTGCCCCACTGTACTGCATGAGGGCCTGGCAAAGCCTGAGCCTCGGTGGTCTCCGGCTGTCCCTGGTGTTTGCACTCACTCCTGGTTAGCTGCCAGCCCAGCCAGCTGCCTGGCTTTCCTTTAAATGCATGGCCAGTATCTTATATTTATTTTACATTCTCCTGGATGACTTTTTTATGTCTTGTCTTTCCTTACATCTTCTTCATCCTGAGTCTCAGTTGATGATCTTGAGAAAACAGAAGCAATCTGAGAGGATTTTCACAAGCCATGTCCTCCGTACCAACTCACCTTCCTGAAGTTCTCACATTCATGGTCTCTTCTGGTGCTGTGGCTGAATTGTCTGTGCTCCTGGCTAAGGCTAGTGTCTCTGCTGCCCTGGGTTTTGTCCCTTTACACTGACTCAAGGGCACAACTCAAGCAATTCTTCCTTCCACAACTTGTGATCAGTTCTTCCCCAACTGGATCCTTCCTATCAGCCTAGAGATATGCTGTAATTTTTCCAGAAGGAAAGAAAGAGAGAGAGAGAGAGACAGGCATCTGTGTTGACCTCCTATCCCCTCTAGCTTACCACCTCATTGCTTTGCTCTTCTTTATGGCAAAGCTCACCAGAGTTGTGTGCTCATGGGTTTCTGTTCCATGCTTAATGTTTTGTTGTGAACTCACTCTTGCTTCTACTATGCTAGGAGATGCTGTCATCACGTTGGTCTGTGACTTCACAGTCTTCCTCTTTCTTTCCTCCTTGAAATATTTTTCATTCCATCTGGTTTTCAGTTCATCACATTTGTTCCTTTTATTAAATGGGCTCCATTTTCTTAATCTACTTTGCTGTTTTTTCTGTGTGTTTATAACTTCTTTACCTGGAGTGCCTTAGGCCTCATTCCTTAAACTTCTCTTCTCTATTTGGTTTTACTCCCTTGTTATCTCATCTGATCTTACAGCTTTAAATACCATCTATAAGCTGCTGACCTCTTCTCTGAACTTTAAACCTAAAGATCCAATTGTCTGGTAGACATTTCCATTTGGATGTCTAATAGGCATTTTTTTTTTTTTTTTTTTTTTTTTTTTGAGACACAGTCTTGCTCTGTTACCTGGGCTAGCATACAGTGGCATCATCATAGCTCACTACAACCTAAAACACTTGGAGGTCAAGTGATCCTCCTGCTTCGGCCTCCCAAGTAGCTGGGACTACAGGCATGCACCACCATACCTGGCTAATTTTCCTATTTTTTGTAGAGATGGGGTCTTGCTCTTGCTCAGGTCGGTCTTGAACTACTGACCTCAAGTGTTCTTCTTGCCTTGGCCTCCCAGAGTTCTAGGATTACAGGCATTTGCCACTGCAACTGGCCTACATCTTAAATATATCATGTCCAAGATGAACTTAAGATCTTATCTCAACTTCTTCTATTATAGTCAGGCATGTCTGCAAGTGGCAAATCATTCTTCCCATCCTTAGAGTCTCTTTCTCTTCATTCCCACATGGATTCCTTCAGCAAGGCTGTTGTTTTTAGCTTCACAATAGCTCCAGAATCTGACCATGTCTCACCACCTATACTGCTACTCCCCTGGTTTGAGCAATAATCACCCCTTTTAGAGATTTTTGCAATTAGCTTCCTAGTTGGCTTCTAGGCATCTGTCTTTAGCCTTATGAGTGAGAGAGAATCTTTGCAAATGTAAGTCAGATCTTCTCACTTATTTGTTCAAAGACCTGAGATGCCTTCCTTTTTCCTTCTGAGTAAGAGCTACCCTGATGCCTCCTTCCAGTGGACCCCCTGACGCCACCCCTTGCTGTCTCCTTACTGCTCCTCTTACTGAGGCTCCTCCCCCCTCAGGGCATCTGTACTCCCTTCCACCTTTTCTCTTTGGGTCTGGGCCTAAATGTGGGGCTTTCCCACTCTGGAGTGAGCCTTGTGGATATCTGTTTGATATCACCATGCCCCCCTCCACTCCCTTTCCTGCTTTATTTTTTTCTATAGAACTTTCTACTACCTGACATTCTAACTCTTTTGCTTTTTGTATATTGCTACACACTAGAACAAAAACTCCACAGGGGCAGGTATTTTCTTAGTTTTTGTCCTATCTGTACCCTGATCCTATAATTCTGCTAGACACATGGTGGGTATGTAGTAAATATTTGTCCCATCAGTAAATGAATAGATGGAAAACACACATGGCATAGAACTAAAGAAGGAAGGGAAAATAAAATTTGGTGACAGGCTCAGACAGAATCACTTGGAGAGAGTATTTGGGGAGGCCCAGAGTGGGGACCACTGAGGACATGCCATGGTTGGGGGATAGGAGGACCATGCGCAGCACAGTGTCAGTGAAGAAGCAGAAGTAAGGTGCTTCCCCTCCTGTTCTGGCCATGAAACGTGAGCAGTCAAGAGCTGTTTCTGCTGTAAGACCCCTGAAGAGTAAGTAGCCTGACAGAAATTCCCATTATATTAATTGTGGCAGAAAATTGTTTGTAATTTCTTCCCAGCATTAAGAAGATACATATATCATTAACATGTTTAAATGTTTAAGTAATGCAACAACATTAATTGAAATAATTAGCTTTTGTGTGTGTATATAGCCCATGGGTGTACTGGGTAACTTTAGAAGTAGTACCATAATGAATAAAAATTATTTTTTGTTAAGTTCAAAACCTCCACAGTTCTTTTAATGTAATTTATTAAGAAAATATTGTAGCCTTTGAACTTAATAATTCAATTCAATTTTGTCAGATACTATTTTCATCTTAATGATAAAAAGTTATTAGTGTATCACTTTTTGTAGCAATTATTAATACTTTCCTCCTTGATTGTAATCTTTTAAAAAAGTCCTTTCTATTGAAGCTTGCATTAATTCTTCTTAAGAACACAGATGATGCAGTTGTTTCATTTTTGCTGAGTGTCAGGTTGCAATACCTTTGTATCCTGAAAAATAAAGGTATTGAAAAACACAAGAGATATATTATATGACCTTTTCATGGAACTTAGGGACCTTTCAAAAGCACTTAGTATCATCATCAGTCCTTGAATCTTGCTATTTATAACTAAGTTGAGTTTGCCAGGGAATTTTATGAAGGTGCCAAGGTTTAGGATGTTATTTATGGTTCCTTTAGAGTAGTAGCATCCTGTTAGAGGCATTTCCCATTATCATTGGCAAGATGATTTGCTAATTTGGTCATTACTTATCTGATGTCTTTCATGTAACACATTTGATGATACAAGGGAACTCACATCAGATTTTATCTTATGTCCTCTAAATTACTTTCATCTCAGATTTCTCCAGGCATTCTTCTAGGTCCTGGCAGTGGCCATTCTAAGGTACTGTTTGCTGTTGGCTGTGTCACTGAAGTGAGAATGTCTTGAATTTATCAGACTCTAGGCCACTTTGAGAAATGTCTGGACTTAGCCTGAAAATGATCAAATATCAGCAAAAACCATTTGTGTCCAAGGGTCTGAAATAGTCGAAGATGCCTTGTCAGCTTCTTGGCCCTTTTTATCACATTCGTAACAATAAATGTGGCCCCAACAAATTATTTTTGCAAGAAATAAGGTGACTGCAAGAGATAATAAGCTTATATGATATCAGTAGATGAGGAATGCTTTGGAATAATAAATTAGAATAATATGAATCAAGTATCATATATTCTAGGAAATTTAGGGAGAGAAGTTCTATAAAAATGATCCAGATTTGATTTGTTAAACAGAAGATGAACTTAAGGTACATGAGCTGCTTTTTCAACTACAACTTTTGTGGATGATGGTATTCCCAGTAGTAGCATGTACAAATTTGAAGGTTAAAACATGATCTTAGCATCTTATCTACTGGTAGCTCATATCCAAAGTAGAAAAAAAAGCTGAACCTTTATTTTAATTGTACATACTACTATATGATGTGCTCAAAGCTAATTGTTTAATATTCTATCTTGTTTGTAGTCATTAATAAAGTATATTTGCATTTTCACAGTGTATTAAATATGAAAAGTCTCACATTACTGGGTATATGGTCAGCCATATTTTTTTTATTTATATTATTTATATATTAAAATTATTTATATTATTTATTTATTTATATTAAATTATTTATATTAAAATAATAATTTCTGTTTACTTATTATTATTTTAATAAACAGAAATTATTATTTTATTAAACAGAAATTATTATTTTAATAAACACTAGCATTGCAAATGGAATAGACACAGAAGCAGAGTTTCTGAGTGCATGGGCTGTCTTCTGTATAGAGAGCAACAGAGTGGAAACAGACATGTCAGAGATTCGAGCGTCCAGGCTTCAGTTTCCACGTGGTTCCCAGAGTCTGTCTTGTCAGACTTGGCTCTGTGGTATACAGTAAGTGGTATTTACTTAGGGAGGTGGAACTTGTTTGCTCTGTGAATTATTAGGAATCTTAGGCTTTAACAATAAAGTTGCTTGCATAAGTGATTAGAAATAATATACCGCATTTGTGTGCCCTCACATTCTTAGTGATAGAGAACGCTTGTCACATTGGGATAAGATTTTCTAATCAAGCTTTTTTTGGTTATATTCTAAATTAAAAGGCTAAATGTAAAAATAATCTGTTTATATTAATATTAGAGTTATCTACTTCCAAATAATATTCATTGTGATACTAAGTTTAGGGCACTGAATTGTTTAGCATGCTGAATTGTTTAAAGAGAGAATTTTATTACATCAAGTCATTTGAATTGTGTACATACCAAATTGGAAATTTATATTTGTTTTTAGAAATATATTACATATTTAGATTAAATCATTAGTATCTCTTCTTTAACGTATGAAGGCTATTTTAAGTTAAGGATATCTATGTATTATGAAAAGGTACAAGGACAGCTTAATTTATTGAAGCAATGCTGGACTTTGGGAAATTCTGTTATCTTGGAAGGAAAACATTTTCAATACTAGTTTTCAAAACTACACTAGTTTCTCAGCCTAAGAATAAAGCTGGGAAGAGTTGCCTTCAGCTATTAGTTTTCCTGAATCCGAAGAGACGGGTGGAGCAGGATCAAATATACTATTTGATCAAAGTTATTGGCTCTGAAGGTATTCTTACCTATGTAAAAAAGATGAAAGATGTTGTTTTTATTGCATGCTAGTAACAGTGTAATTTTGAACTAATTGGTGTTGAACTGCCAGTCACCTAAGGGGAATGCAAATAGATACTCTTAAAATCTCCTTTGAGGTAGTGAAATCTTATGTCAGGACTGGAAGAAAAACAGAATAATACCGTTAAATTGACCTTAAATGAGCTGCTTTGTGGTTTTCTTAGAGAATCCCTTTTTATTTTTTATGACTTGTCCAAACAGGTTTTGTCTACCAATTTGACTTATTGACTAGACAAGGTTGACATTAAACATTTTAGATTCATTTTGAAATAAAGTAGTGATAATACAGTTCTTCAGGATATTTTATTTTTGTGGTACAACTTAAATTCACATAATATGTCATTATTTGTTTGCAGTGTGTCATAATTTCTTTCAATAGCCATCCTTTCCTTCTGGTGAAATATTCTGCCAAAAAACGCTTACTTTTCCACTTAGGTATGGATATATTACCATATGATAAAGGATGGTAATGTCCTTGAATATTGTGTTATTTCAGATGAATCTAGTCATTTAATAAAAAGCATGGTTTATTTGACGATGATAAGAATGTATTCTTGAATTGTGTATGCAAGTCAATATTTATTAATTACCTGTTATGTGCCTGGTATTGTGTCACCTGAAAAGAAAAGCACAGCATTTCAGAAATGCCACTTTAAGTATTTTCCTTTGAAAAATCATACATTGAGTAGTCTAGACATTTGTATTGAGCTTTGTTGACATTCCCACAAAGTAGGCATTTATGTCTTTTCACTTAATTTCAAATTGGCAGCAGAAATACTGTCTATTCTGGTATCCATTCCCTTTCAAAATTCTGAATACTCATCAGATTGTTTTTTCTAGCCTTGAACTGATTATTGAAATAATATTTCTTTAAAAGCATAGCGAATGAAATGTAGTTTGGAATTGTATTTCTAATTAATGAGATACAGAAGTTAAATGAGCTTTAGTTACAGATATACACCATTTAATTTATAAAGAATTAAGATAAAAGGTAAAATATACTTATTACTAAGATTATTATATAGTTTGAGTTTTGATTCAAAGCCACTTGAAAATCTTATAAAGCTATGCTATCTTATTGTAAATCTCCTCATTATATGGAAATGTTCATTAATTCTGTAACTTAATTGCTTCCCCTTTTGCTTTAGCTGCCAAAATCTAAAAACTAAATTCGTAGTCAAAAGTTTAGTAGCTTTGCATCACACTACCTCAATACCTCTGTACTGTCTGTATCCTTACTGTCTTACAAGTATGTCAGTTACATATTAAGAAGTAAAACAGTCAAGCTGATGAGCTCTGGAAATACTATATAACACTTCAGTGCATTTGAGACCTCAGGTTCTTTAAAAGAAAGGGTATTGGGTGTTCTCTCTTCAGCAATGGGCAGAAGTGAACAAGGAGACACAAAGGGGATGAGATTTACTTTTCCTGGAAGCCTGGGATAAGACTGAGATGTTGTAATTCCCCAGGGGTGCTTAGTGCTGGAGGCCTCTGAATTCCCTTGGTGATATTGCATTTTCCCCCTTGCTGCAAGGGTTGGTCTGGTCCTGCTGACTTGCACTGTTGGACTGAATCTTCCTTTCAGCCTCTTCCTTTGAGAAAGCACCACTATTTGCACCTAGAGAGACCCATCGAGGCTTCTTTCTCCTGAATCAGTTTTTCTGGACAGTTGGTCCCTAGGTCCCAAGAATAGGACTTGCTCAGCCTTCTAGCTGGTTTGTCATTGTCTGAGGCACTGTCTGGCCAGATTAGGTGTGAAGGAAACAACAGCAGCAGATAGAGAAAAATTACTACTTGTTTAAGGCTGAGTGAAGAAGATCAGGAGTAATATCTAGAACAAGTGGTTCCCACTTAAGTTAACAATTAATGAGAGAGACAAATAAGAATTTGTACTTAGCCCCCAAAAGTAATAAGAACTTTCAAGGAGATGTAATTAAAACAAACAAACAAAAAAACTGCCTAGACTTAAAAAAAATTAAAAGCTTAATAAACAAAAAGTGAGATAGTCCTTATGGTAGACAAAATAATTGTCCTCCAAGATGTCAAAGTCCAAATGCTCAGAACCTGTGAATATGTTGCCTGGGATGGCAAAAGGGATTTTGCAGATGTGATAAAGTTAAAGGCCTTGAGATTATCCTGGATTATTTGGTGGGCCCATTGTCATCATGAGAGTTGTTCTAAGTGAAAGATTGAGACAGAAGGGTCAGAAAAGTAGGAGAGTGGAAGAAGAGATGGGAGTGATTTGAGGAAGAGGCCATGAGCCAAGGAATCCAGGTGGCCTTTTGGAGCTGGATGAGACAAGGAAATATTTTCTCCCCTAGAATCTCCAGAAGAAACACAGTCCTGCTGAGATCTGGATTTTAGCACTTCTAAGTTACAGAACTGTAAAACAGTAAATATATGTTGTTTTAACCCAGAAACCTCATGGTAATTTGTTACAACAGCAATAGGAAATTAATACAGTCCTTCTGAAAATTTAATTAATCATCTGCTAGAATCAAGTGGAAGAACTATTTCATGTCACAGACCAAAAGTGAAGGAAACAAAGAGAAGAAAATCATTAATGAAATAATAGACATGGTGCTCAGTTTGGCAGCACATATACTAAAATCGGAATGATACAAAGAATATTAGCATGGCCCTTGTGCAAGGATGACACCAAATTCATGAAGTGTTCCATATTTTTACAGCCAACATCATACCGAATGGGGAAAAATCGAAAGCATTACCACTTAGAACTGGAACCAGACAAGGTTGCCCTCTATCACCACTTCTATTCAGCATAGTGCCAGAAGTCCTAGCCAAAGCAATGAGACAAGAGAAGGAAATCAAGGGCATTCAGATGAAGGCAGAAGAGGTCAAACTATCGCTCTTTGCTGATGATATGATCTTATATCTAGAAAACTCCAAAGATTCTGCCAAGAGACTCCTGGAATTGATAAATAAATTCAGCAAAGTCTCAGGTTACAAAATCAATGTACACAAATCAGTAGATTTCATGTACACCAACAACAGTCAAACTGAGAACCAAATCAAAGACTGAATATCTTTCATAATAGCAACAAAGAAGATAAAATACCTAGGAATATATTAAACTAAGGAGGTAAAAGACCTCTACCAGGAGAACTACAAAACACTGAAGAAGGAAATAGCAGAGGATGTAAACAGATGGAAAATCATACTATGCTCATGGGTCAGCAGAATCAGCATTATTAAAATGTCTATACTACCCAAAGTGATCTACAGATTCAATGCAATCCCTATTAAAATATCAATATTATTTTTTTGCAGATCTAGAAAAAATAATTCTATGCTTTGTATGGAACTAGAGAAGACCCCATATAGCCAAAGCAATCTTAAGCAAAAAGAACAAACTGGGAGGCATCGATCTACCAGACTTCAAACTATCCTACAAGGCTACAGTAATCAAAACAGCATGGTACTGGCACAAGAACAGAAACATAAACCAATGGTACAGGACTGAGAACCCAAATATAAAATCATACTCACATAACTATCTGATCTTTGACAAAGGAGACAAAAACATACACTGGGGAAAAGAACCCCTATTCAATAAATGGTGCTGGGAAAACTGGATAGCCACATGTGGAAGATGGAAACAGGATCCACACCTCTCACCTCTCACAAAAATCAACTCATGATGTGTAACAGACTTAAACCTAAGGCATGAAACCATAAGAATTCTAGAAGAAAATGTTGGAAAAACTCGTATAGACATTAGTGTAGGCAAAGAATTTATGAAGAAGACCCTGAAAGCAATTACAGCAACAACAAAAATAAATAACTGGGACCTCGTCAAATTAAAAAACTACTGCGCAGTCAAAGAAACTATCACTAGCGTGAATAGACAACCTTACAGAATAGGAGAAAATATTTGCATGCTATAAATCCAATAAAGGGCTGATAACTAGAATTTTTATAGAACTTAGGAAAATCAGCAAGAAAAAAGCAACCCCATTAAAAAGTGGGCAAAGGACATAAACAGAAACTTTTCAAAAGAGGATAGACTTATGGTCAACAAACATGAAAAAATGCCCAGCATCTCTTATCATGAGGCAAATGCAAATCAGAACCACAATGAGATATCACTTAACTCCAATGAGAATGGCTTTTATCAAAAAGTCTCCAAACAACAAATGTTGGGATGGATGTGGAAAGATAGGAATGCTCATACACTGTTAGTAGGATTGCAAACTAGTACAGTCTGTATGGAAAGTAGTATGGAGATACCTCAAAGAAAACTAAAAATAGACATACCATTTGACCCAGCAATCCCACTACTGGGTATTTACCCAAAGGAAAAAAGACATTCTGTAAAAAGGATACCTGCACTCCAATGTTTATAATAGCACAATTCACAATTTTAAAGATGTGGAAACAACCCAAGTGCCCATCAATACATGAGTGAATTAATAAAATATGGTATATGTATACCATGGAATACTACTCAGCCACAGAAAAGTGATGAACTACCTATTGTATCATCCTGGAGGGAGCTGGAGCCCGTTCTTCTAAGTGAATTATCACAAGAATGGAAAAACAAACACCACATGTACTCACCATTAAATTGGTACTAATCAGTCAACATTAATGTGCATATATGGGAAGTAAGATTCATAGGGTGTCAGGCAGGTGGGAGGGAAGAGGAGGGGATGGGTAAATTCACACCTAATGGATGTGGTCTGTGCTATTTGGGGGATGGGAATGCTTGTTGCTCTGACTTGGGCAGTGCAAAGGCAATTTATGTAACCAAAGTGTTTGTACCACCATAATATTCTGAAATAAAAAAATAATAAAATTAAAAAAAAAGAAATAATAGAGATGGACTAGTGAGCTAAGATACCTAATGTAAATAATAGACATCTAGCAGGAGAAAAAAGAACAAATACAGAAAGTAGGCAAGTAAATAATACAAGAAAATGTCAAGGATTTGAAGAGAGGCTTGAGTATAGATTAAATGAACACAGAGTCCTAGGCAAGATTATTAAACAGTAAATTTAAAAGATTTGGATTTATCTTAAAAGATTCCTAAATTCTAAGAATCACAGGAAAAAAAAACCTTACAAGTTTTCACGTAGAAAAATTTCTTGAAGAAAGAGATCAACATCAAGCTTCCCATGCTAGGCATTACAGAATATCTGTAGTTGTAAAGAGAGAATAAAGATGACAAATTAGCTGGGCTTGGTGGTGCACACTGGTAGTCCCAGCTGAGGCTGAGGCAGGAGGATCACTTGAGCCCAGGAGACTGAGGTTACAGTGAGCTATGGTGATGCCACTGCACTCTAGTCTAGGCAACAGAGTGAGACCCTGTCTCTAAAAACAAAAACGAAGACAAAACTCATATGTTCCTAAAGATGACATGTATCTATTAGGGGATAGAAAAAGGCATCCATTCATTTGTTCATCATTTCATTCATTTTATGTCTATGTATTGAGTATCTGGTTTGTGCCAGGCACTAACTTCCATACTGAAGGAAAAATTTAGTAATAGTCTTGAATTAAATATTTTAAAAACAATCTCTGCAAGATCCAGGAGTTGAGGGGATGGGTAGGAAGCATTGAAAGAATATGAAAGAATGAAAGTGCTGTGAGTTTCACCTTGGCATAGGGTAAATTACCCATAAAAGCATCCCTGCAGCATTGGGACTATGGTATGTTGATAATATAATGAAAAAATATGAGTCTTAAGAATGGGAAAGTAACCATTTGAAGTGCCAGATTAACATGGGGAAACGAATAAGCAAAAGTTTCATTAGCTAGGTAGAGAAGAAAATGAAGAAATAAAGAGCAAAATAAAATAACAAGAAATTACAAAATTATATGAAAGGATAAAGAGTACAAGTCTTCCTATTAAGTCAACTTATGGATGGCAGAATTTAGTCCCTTGATGTCACTGTTGAGCTACTTAGAAAGCTCATTCTGTGTCTAAATTATGTGAAATTATTTACCTGTTTTTAAGCTAATTTGAGTTGAGTTTCCTGATTCAGTGGAAAGTATCCTAATAGATACATCCCCTTTTGCAGCTGAGAACACTGAGGTTCAGAGAAGCATAAACCTAAAAGGATGAGAAGAGGAGAAAACCACAATAAAATTTTAGAATTTAGCAGACCTCAAAAAATTTTGGAAGTAACCAATTTAGCCACCCAAGGAAGCTGAATTCTATGCCATCTGTGCTTGATTTGTACCCCAGAGTCCCCCAAAGTCTCAGAAGGTGGCACCATCAAATGAAGTGGAGTTAGCCACTTCATAATGATTGGTTGAAAATCATGTTATGAAGTGGTTTGATCCCTACATCTTTTCCTTCCATGCAAGGTACCAGGAGACTGCCTCTAGCCCCAGCAGAAGAGTGAGGGTTGTTCTCCAGAGAGAGTAAAACAGAGAGTCTTTGGCCTGGGTACAGTTGCTGGTAGAAGCAAAGGATTCAATTGAGTGCTTGACTAAATGCATAGGTTTCTGTCTTCCTTTACTTGGATAGCCAGGCTTAATCCTCCAAGAAAGAGGTAAGAAGGGTCTTAGCTGGGGTCTTCTTCCAGCCTGAAAGGATGAACGTGTCTAGCAATAAGGTGTCCTCAATGAAAAACCCAGCTAGATTATTCTACAGGAAATCTCACTGTTGTCAAGTCCTATCAACACAGTCTTGGGTTTGAAATCAGCAATTTTAGTGCTTCATTCTTAAATATGAGCAAACAAACTGAGGCTCACCAGACATCTGGGAAACCTTCCCATACGAAACAAACAAACAAATAGGAACACTTGGGGGAGATAGAATATGCACAGGAGAAAAAACCCTGAAAATAATCCATCAATATCCTGAGAAAGACAGAGGCTGCATTCATGAGAAAGACCAGGATTCCAGAAAAATGGGATATCTAGTAAGCAGAAAGGGAGTCTTGAAATTTAGAAATAATAATATCTCTAAAAGATTGGAAGATAACTCTTCTAGATAATAGGTCAAAATGACAAAAATGGGGAAAATAGGAGACAAGAGTTAATATTAGAGAACTAGTGCAGGAGATCCAACATCCAGCTAATAGGAATTCCAAGTAGAGGAGAGAGAATGTGGTGGAGGAAATGACAAAATCAAGAAGATTTCTCAGATCTAAAGGACATGAATTTGGAGATTGAAAGGGCTTACCTAGTGCCCAACATTTAAAAATGGACTCACAGTGAGAACACTGGGGACAAAGATCCTACATGGTTTGAAAGGGAAAGGAAAAACCATTCACATTCAAAGGGACAATAATAAGAGTAGTGTCAGACTTCTCAAAAGCAACATTAGAAGCTGGAAGACAATGAAGTAAATGACTTCAGAATTCTGAAGGGCTCTCTCTGAAGGAGAATTAGTTTTGACCTAGATTTTTATATTTAACCAAACTATAAGAGCAAAGGTAAAATGTTCAGACATGCATAGTCTCCAAGAATTTACCCCCCATTCATATTTTCTTATCAAGACACTGGAGAATATGCACTACCTAAACAAGGGAGTAAATCAAGAAGAGACACGTGCTATGTGGGAAACATGAGGCGCTCCACAGGAGACAAGGGAGGCTGGTCCCAGGGTGACAGTGTGCTTGGAGGGCAGCCAGTCTACAGTGGGCAGTCCTAAAGACTGGAGTAGAAATGTCTTTAAGAAACTGAAATTCATAGCATAACTGAGGAATATAGAAACCAAGAGAAAATAAAGACATTTGGTAGGAAAGTTTGGCTTTGAATTAATGTTAAGTACATAGAAAATCAAGCAAATGAAAAAGAAACGACTGGGTGCTATGGCTCACGCCTGTAATTCTGGGAGGCCAAGGGGGGGAGGATTGCTTTAGCTCAGGGGTTTGAGATCAGCCTGAGCAAGAGTAGAGCCCCGTCTCTACTAAAAATAGAGAAATTAGCTGGGTGTCATAGTGCCTGTGCCTGTAGTCATGACTACTTGGGAGCCTGAGGCAGGAGGATCGCTTGAGCCTGGGAGTTTGAGGTTGCAGTGAACTATGATGATGCTAGCCAGGGCGACAGAGCAAGACTCTGTCTCAGAAGTAAAAAAAATTGCTAATTCTGGGAGTGAGAAGAATGTTGTTAAGGAAGGAAAGAAAGCCGGTCATAGTTTACTATGTGGGTAAGCAGTGGATAGCGTTTCTGTTGTTATAATATAGACATTGAATATCGATCTAGCCAGAATTACTGATACGATCATATTGGTAGAAAGGGAGGAGTGAAGAGGTGTGCAGGTCAGACACTTGAATTCTCATCTGCCACAGTGGGAAGGCAACAGGGAATGCTTAACGCTGGAAAAAAAGAAATAGTGAAAGGAAGACAAATGCCAAAAAAATAGGCTAAGCAACTGTCTTTGGAGAAGGGCATGAAAACAAACCTGTGCAAGTGTTTGACACTTGGAGCTATGTGCATGCTTCATTTTGATAAAGGTAAAACTTCTAAAAATCACCTAAAATTAAGGCAAGTAGTATGAGAAGTATAAAATGAACTTTATCAGCTATTATACTAAATTACATGGAATGCAGGTACTATATTTTGCTAATTGTAAATGGACTAAATTTGACTGGTAAAGAACAGAGCCTATTGTATTGGCTTATTCAACCTATATTTATCATTTTTGCTAGAAGCACCTGTTGCCCTTTCTTCTAGTAAAGCACTTGACTAGGATTTGCTGTTTTCCCCTGTTAGATAAAATCCGTGGAACTGCTTGTCAAAGTTCTCTGCCTTTCTAAGGAGCTGACATGTGACTCTAAGCCATGTCATTAGAACACTTGATCCCTAGACTTTTATTCTTGATCACAGTGACATAAAGACTGAAAATAGTTAGTACTGAATCATCCCAGCTATGACAATATGAGGAGGACTACCCATCTGTTTCTGCCACCTGGAGCTCCTGACTGCTTTGTTTCCTCTGCTTGCTTTACTGGAAACTTCCTACTGGTTCCAGCTCATGAATTCCTTTTCTCTTTTAACTAGTGAGTCAGTATCGGTTGCTTATAACCAATGAACTCTAACTGATATAGGTTAAACCTCAAATTAGTTTCAGCTGGATAAGAGAAAAAGCAACGTTAAGATTAAAGGGGTGCGTGTAGGTGTATATATGTAAGCAAGCAAGCAGGCCGGCCGGCAAGACAGGTAAAAACACAAAGATAGTAGAACTTACAAAGTCCACACAACAGAATTTAAGTTAAAAAGCATTAAAGACAAACCGGGTCATTATGAAATAATAAAAAATATGATTTATAAGGAAGCTGTAACAATCTTATGAAGATCAAAAAAATATAAACCTTTCCTGAAAACTCAGCAGCCAAACACAAATGCATAGTGAAAAAAAAAAATCTTAAAAGCTGAGAGAACCTAATCAAAGTGCAGTTGTGGTGGGGGATTTTAATTTATGTTTTAGAATTTGCCTTAGTCTCTTCATGTTGCTATAAAGGAACACCTGTGGCTGGGTGATTTATAAAGGAGGTTTATTTGGCTCAGGGTTCTGCAGGCTGTACAAGAAGTATGGCACCAGCATCTGCTTTTGGTGTGGGCTTCAGGGAGCCTCTACTCATGGCAGAAGGGGAAGGGGAGCCAGTATGTGCAGAGATTACGTGGTGAGAGTCGAGAAAAGACAGGAGGGAAATGTCAGGCTCTTTTTAATAACTGTTTTTTGCGGGAACTAACAGGGTGGGAACGCCAAGCCATTCATAAGGGATGCACCCCATGACCCATACACTTCCTACTCAGTTCCTCCTCCAACATAGGGGATCATATTTCAACATGAGGTTTGGAGGATCAAATATCCAAACTGTGGCAGAATTTAACAGATAAAATGGAATATGGAGATATACAAACCATTAGAGAATGAAGCAGAAAATATGAATAGGGAAAATCCACATGACTAATAAACATGAAAATATGCTGAACCACATTTAGGGACATGCATGTTAAAGTAACAATAAGAAAATATTTTTAATCTATCAAATTAGCAAAAGTTCAAGAGTTATAATATCTACTGCTGGAGAAGATATTGGAAAATAGGTACTTTCAAAACTATTGCTAGAAATGTAAATTATTACAATATTTTGAGGATGTAACCTTTAAATAGCTCTTCATACTATAAATGCTCATACCCTTTGACTCAGCAATCTGAATTTTGGGAATCTGTCTTACAGAAATAATTAGAACCAAAATATACTGGATGTACATATGAGAACCTTTATTGCAGCATTGCATTGGCAAAAATTTGAAGAAAACCTGAATATTAATAAATGGAATAGTTCTGAATAAAACTGTAGTACATTCATATGGAATATTATCCAGCTATTAAAGAGTTGGTGCTCTCTATCAACTTGAACATATTATTGACTAGGAGAGCAAATGGCAAAGTAATGTGTCTGATTTGACCCTATTTGTATGCAATATAAAATGTATGAATGTTTATGAATATGAAGAAAGGTATGGAAGCATCAACGAGGCTGTTAACAACTGTTGCTTTCGGGAGTTAAGAGGAAGAAAAGAAGGTCTTGATTTTTTTACTTTCTACAGTAAGCACAGGAGGCTTTTGTGATGAAAATTAGTAATTGATCAAATAAAAATTTTACCAAGGTAATACATTTTCTAGGAAACATGTAATATTTAATCAGCAAGAATGTTGTGGTTTTAAGTGGTATAGATATGGATGTACTTTTCTATGGATTACATTGGCATTTGTTTTTATTTCCACTTATCAGGGTTTGCCATGTGATATTTTAATTAAAGGGCTACCTGTTCTGTAGTGTTAGAGATTCTGTTGTTACGCTTCTGAATATTTTTGTTTTGGATAGGGCTGTCTTCATCAGTGGAATACAACATAATGGAGTTGGAACAAGAGCTTGAAAATGTAAAGACTCTTAAAACAAAATTAGGTATTGTGCTTTTTTTTTCTTGAATTGTCTATTGGTCTTGGTTTCTTATTAAGATTTTACTGCAGTCTAAAATATTTGAAAATTTATGAAATCTTTCATTTATGTTAAAAGCTTTCAATCTGGCCGGGCGCGGTGGCTCAAGCCTGTAATCCTAGCTCTCTGGGAGGCCGAGGTGGGCGGATCGTTTAGAGCTCAGGAGTTCGAGATCATCCTGAGCAAGAGCGAGACCCCATCTCTACTATAAATAGAAAGAAATTAATTGGCCAACTAATTGATATAGAAAAAATTAGCCGGGCATGGTGGCACATGCCTGTAGTCCCAGCTACTTGGGAGGCTGAGGCAGCAGGATTGCTTGAGCCCAGGAGTTTGAGGTTGCTGTGAGCTAGGCTGACGCCACGGCACTCACTCTAGCCT
This sequence comes from Mirza zaza, assembly GCA_008750895.1. Lineage (NCBI taxonomy): Eukaryota > Metazoa > Chordata > Mammalia > Primates > Cheirogaleidae > Mirza > Mirza zaza. The sequence goes on from VSMD01070468.1 coordinate 38,283, forward strand.
GGGCAATAAAGTGAGACTCTGTCTCAAAAAAAAAAAAAAAAAAAAGCTTTCAATCTGTTTAACCTCATTGAAAAAGACTGTTTTAGTTTGGGGAAAGAGTAAATATGTATTTATTTACCTTCTTTTGCTTTGTATATATACAAAATGACTTTTCAAAGATGTCAACATTCAAGGATGTTGCTCCATGTCTTTTTACCTGCATTATTTCTGACAACTAATCTCTTATACTTTTCTTTTTATGTGCTTTTCTCCATATCTGCTTTTAAAATATCCTCTTTATCATTGATTTTAAACAATTTGATTGTGATATGCCTGAGTAGTTTTCTTCATGTTTCTTGTTCTTTGGGTTCATCAAGTCTCTTAGATCTAGGAATTTATAGTTTTCATCTAATTTGGAAACATTTGCTTTTGGTATATAATCCTTTTAATATGCTGCTTTCTATGCTTTGCTTTGCTATTTTGCATATATATGTATATATACATATATATATATATATTTTTTTTTTTTACAACCATTACTTCTCCAAATAGTTTTTCTTTTCCCCCCTGTGCCTGCCTTTTCAGGACTGTCTGTTAGGCCATAGTTGAAGAATGTTCTTTTAGTTTTTAGTCTTTTTTCTTTCTGTATAGAAAGCTTCATTTTGTATAGTTCCTGTTGCTATATCTTCACTTTGACTAATCTTTTCTTTATGAGTCTAATCTACCTTTAATCCTACCTGGTGATGGTTTCCCCCTCCCTCTCCCAGACACTACAGTTTTTGTCTCTAGAAATTCTATTTGTATCTTTCATGTCTCTAATTTTCACATGTTCAATCTGTGTCCTCCACTTTTTGAAAATATAGAATACAACTATGACAACACTTTTAATGTTTTTGTCTGCTAATTCTAACATTTGTGTTCCTGATAAGTTTTGATGGATTGATTTTTCCTCATCATTAATTATATTTTTGTGCTGCTTTGCATGACTGGCAATTTTTAATTAGTAAACAGACCTTGTGAATTTTGCCTTGTTGGGTATGATTTTACCTTGTTGGGGGCCTCTCTCTCCTGTAAGTGAGGAACTTTGTTCTGGGATGCAGTTAAGTTACTTGGAAACAGTTTGATTATTTTGTCTTGCTTTGAAGACTTGTTAAGCCAGACCAGAGCGTCATTGCATCTATGGCCAATTATTCCCTACTTCAGGGGCAAGACCTTTCTATGACTTCTATCCAGCGTCCTATGATTTATGAGGTTTTGTACTGTCTTGTGGGAGCAGGCACTATCTTGGCCCTTTATGATTGTTGAGTACTGTTTGCTCTCCTATTTTGGGGTGATTCTTTCTTCACCAGTGGATTGTTTCCTGACATGCCTGAGCCAGCCATTACTCTTCAGAGTACTCAAGGGTGGCCCCTGCAGATCCTTGTAGTTCTTTTTCTGTGCTGTAGTCTCCTCTCTGGTACTTTGCTTTGCGAACTCCAGCTACCTTAGTCTCCCCAGACTCGCATTTCATGTCCTCAACTCAAGAAATGAGGTGGGCTCAGCTTGGGTTCCTCCTCTTTGCACCAAGGCCTAGAAATTTTCTCAAGATGGTAAGTTGTGTCAAACACAGCTCATGCTGTTTCCCGTTTCTCATTGTTCCTCCGTGATCCAACATCCAATGTCTTGAAAACTGTTGTTTCATATATATGTTTTTTTTGGTTTCTTAATAGTTTCAAGCTGGATGGTAAGTCTGGTCCCTGTTATTGCTCCATCCTAAGAACTGGAAGTCCAGTATTGTTTTTGAAAGTCAAAACAAATGTCATTCACTCATTTTCATTTCTGTTAATAGCATCATATCGCCTAAAGGTACTTTAGTTATTCTGCTGTTGGTAGATATTAGATATGTTTCTAGCTTTTTGCTATTATGAATAATGTTTCTATGAACATTCTTGTACATATCTCTTGGTATATAGAGTACATACTAGAAATAGAATTGTAAGATCATTGTATCTGTGCATGTACCACTTTTGTAAATAATGCTGAACTGTTTGCCCAGGTAGTTATATTATTTTGCATTCTGCTAGACATGAGCAGGATTCCCTGTTGCTCCAGAACCTTGCCAACACTCGACAATGTTGGACTTAAAAATTTTTTACCTATTTACTGGGTGTGAAATGGTGTTTCATTGGTGTTCTAATTTTATGTTCCTGATTTGTGGTTCGATTTTTGTTTCTAGTGCTCATCTAGCTTCTGCTTGAGAAATATATCCATTAGTATTTCATTTAATACAGGTTTGCTGGCAATAGATTCTTTCAGTTTTTGTTTATCTGAAAACATATTTACTTTGTTTTTTCATTTGTGGGACTTTTTTTTTAACAAAATTTAGAATTTTTATTTGGTAATTTTCAACTGTAAAAAGATAGTCATTCCATTGTCTTCTGATTTCTGATTAAAAGTCATATTGTTGCTCTTTTGAAGGGCTTTATAGATTTTCTTTTTGTTTAGCAGTTTTACTCTGATTTGCTTACATTTGTTTTCTTTGTATTTTTCTTTCTTGCAATCTATGTCACTTCATGACTCTATGACTTGATGCCTTTCATCCATTTGGGAAAATTGTTAGCCACTATCTTATCACATATTGCTTTTGATTCATTCTGTTTTATTTCCTCAGACTGCAATTACACATATGCTAGACTTTTTTACTCTTACATTCTTTTCTGTATTTCCCTCCTCTTTTTATTTCCGTGCTCAGTCTGTGATATCTTCTACTGGTCAGTTTTTCATTTCACTGTCTTTTCAGCTATGTTATAACTGTTGTCAAAACTATCTATTGAATTTTTTATTTTAGTTACAGTATTTTTCAGTTCTAGAATTTCCATTTGATTATTTTTTATAAATTCAAATTTATGAAATTTACCATTTTGTCACTTATTTTGTTGAACATATCAATCATTTATTTTAAGGCATCTTTCTGATAAGTCCAATATGTGGATCAACTGAGGGTCTGTTTCCATTGTCTTTTTTGCCCTCTACGTATCTCCTGGTAATGTTTAATTGAATGTTAGATATTTCTTATACAAAATTAAAACTCTGAATGATCCTTTTTTTTTTTTTTTTTGAGAGGATTTAGTTTTGCTTATGGTAGACAAATAGAATAGGGACATACCAATTTAATCTACCATCTGTGTTTGAGATCATTTAAGGCTGGGTTTTGGTCTTTACAAGGCCTGGTCTGTTTCTAGCTTGGCATTTATTCTAGGGTATAGTTTTTATTGATCTTTTTTTTTTTTTACTTCTGAAAACAGTTGTATTTGGTGATTTAAATAGTATTACAGCTTGGTACTCTATTTTGGTTTTTTTTTTTTTCTTTCTTTTTTTTTTTATTTCGGCATATTATGGGGATACAGATTTTAAGGTTTCAATAAATGCCCTTTCCCCCCTCCCCCCACAAGCCTGAGTTTCCAGCATGACCATCCCCCAGATGGTGCACATCTCAATCATTATGTATGTATATACCCGTCCCCCTCCCCCCAATACCCTATTACTGTAGTACCTATGTGTCCACTTAGGTGCTGCTCAGTTAATACCAGTTTGCTGGTGAGTATATGTGGTGCTTGTTTTTCCATTCTTGGGATACTTCACTTAGTAGTATGGGTTCCAGCTCTAACCAGGAAAATATAAGATGTGCTATATCACCATTGTTTCTTAGAGCTGAATAGTACTCCATGGTATACATATACCACATTTTATTAATCCATTCTTGGATTGATGGACACTTGGGCTGTTTCCACAGCCTTGCAATTATGAATTGTGCTGCTATAAACATTCGAGTGCAGGTGTCTTTTTTGTAGAGTGTCATTGGATCTTTTGGGTCAGTCAGACCCAATTGTTCTAGAGTTTTGTTTAAGTCCATTATTTCTTTATTAATTTTCTGTTTGGAGGATC
>VSMD01070471.1:0-22734 GCA_008750895.1 Mirza zaza
GCCTCGGTGCACGGGATGTGGTCTGCAGGTCTGACCTCTGGGTCCCAGAGTTCAAACTTTGTCCCCATCAGGGAGATGAGTGCCTGTCCCAATTCACCCACAGGGAGCCCAAGCTAGGTCTATGTCTCTCAACCTCAGGCTCTGCCCCGTTCTCCTGGGATCACCGTGCCCGCAGCACCTGGGAGGGCTGGCGGGCAGAGAGCTCACAGTCTGAGTTCCCCTTAGTCAGCTGTAGGGCCCCAAAAGGGAAGGTCCCGTTCCCTGGAGGTGCCTTCGGCTGGTGGCTATATTGTCTCTCTGTCTCTCTGGGCAGCCGCGGGTAGGGTGGGGGAGGGGAGGAGGAGGCAATATGGCGTCTGCCACGCGGCTCGGGTCTGTGCACACGGAGGTGCCCCAAGGGAGTGGGGAGCCTGGTGCCGCGTCCGCTACTGGCTTACCGCTCACTGGCGGCAGTTGTCACTGGGCTGGTGTCCGCAGGTCCCTCCGCTTGCTGGGGAGCCCACCAGCAGTCCGGATGCAGGGGAGGGGAAACGGCAGATCCACCTACTCTTCCCGCTGGTCTCCGGGCTGCTCCGGGGGTCCCAGCCTCCAGTTCTCCTCCGCGACCTCCTCCCGTGGAGTCTCCCGTGGTCTCAGGTACTCCTCCTGCCGACCCTCATCCGACGTAGGCTCGTCTTCTTGCTTCTTTCTTCTAATTTCTGCTAGAATCTGTCTTTTCTTCAGAGACACTCTGTCTGGCGGTGTTTCTCATCCGCCATCTTCTGGGCGGGCTGTATGCCAATTCTTGATACTGAATTATCCTTACTTATTTTGACTGGCAGATATTCTTTTAGATACAGTAAAAATATGAAAAAAATAACAGGGTCTTGTTATTTCAAGCATCCTCTTTGGGAAACACATTGCCAACAAAGCACCTTTTACCTGTATCTTCCAAGTGCTACTGACTTTATAGTTTAACTAGCTATTTGGGGAGTAAACCCTGCCGAAGAATGATTTAGATGCATTTTGTTTGAGAAATAACCCTTTAGTCATGATATTCAACATCTCAGTAAGACTCACAAATCCTATTTAATACATAGTGTACTATTATATTAATGGAAATACTAAGCTAATTGCTATTAATATGCTAGGAGCATGGGTTTTACAGTTTATAGACGGTTTTTCTCACACTTAATTCTCAATGTTTTTTTGTGGTAGAAAGAATTCAGAGATAAATGGTTGGATGCAGGGATCACAAATGGGGATCTGGCATTAGGCCTACTGAGGTCTTATTGAAAGCGGGGGAGTAAGCCAGAGCTGGGGTGGGGGACACTGACCTCATGGCCAAAGCTGGCTCATTGGAGGATGGTCAGGTGATGACAGGAGTGACTGAAGTACCGAATTCCTCCTGTTCCTTATACTGTGAGTGTGCATACCAAGTGACAGTCCTATAGTCCAGCAGGTAGGGTGACACAAGTGTGATTCACATGTGGTAGGAAAGTTGGAGCCAGGTAGTCAGTGTTTCCTAGAGAACCAAGCCTTGGCAGCAGGACCCTCAGTATAAGGCACAGACACATAAAGGAAGAGACTGACAAGAACTACATATGATCTCTGGACTCAGACACATGACCAGGAGTTCAGAAAAGCCTTCAAGTCCAAAAGGGAAATCTAAAAACTTATCAGAGAGACCGGGAAGACTATAGAGTGGGAATCAGCATTTCAGGAGACATTCAGATCCTCTGTCTTAGGGAGATCAAGCACTAGGGAACAGCCAGGGCAAATGCTTCTTGGCATCACTGTGTGTGTGTACAGCCCCAGTGTCCAGTAGTCATGGTGAAGCCCTGTAGAAGAGTAAGTCTTGAAGACAGTACCTGATCCATTTCAAGGGCAGAGGCTGCACAAGAGCACATAAGCATCTCCCCAGGAGATTTCAGGCTTAAGAAATATATCACTGTAATATCACATTCTGCTTGCTGCTCTCAGGGCTGACCAAGAAGCTGAGATTGCATATGGAAATCACTGGAGGAGTCATGTGAGGGCTTGTGACCCTGGCCAGTGTTGACAGTGTGGAACACCTGTCTTTCCCACTGTGGTCCCAATGATGAATTTTGGGATTCCCTGTGTCTACCCACTCTGCCCACATTCATGTATAGAAAACAGTGGGAACAGGAATGTTCCCACCACCAAACCTCCCTCTTACTTTTCCCCTTTCATGCTTCCTCTCTCTCTCTCAAATTTAGTTTAACAAATTAGATAAGCCCCATTTAAATTATAATGCTAGATCTGGCACATAGAGCTCAAGGTAAAATTAGATTGATTTTCAGAGAAGCACTGAGGTATTTTTCCAGAAGATTAAGCATAAGAGCACTATGGGATGGACATTAGTCCAGAAGAGCAACCGTGTCTCTCCTGTGTCTCCTTGTTTTTACTTCTTTTTGTCACCATTACTGTTGCCCCTTTAAACTAATTTTTAGTGAAGGAAAGGAATGGTGAATTTTCCTCAACAACAGTGTAGGGCAAGAAGGGGATGGAGGATGGGAAGAAAACCAAGGAGCTGTAACTCAGAAGGAAGGAGGAATCCTTTGAATATTTGTCTTGGGTTTGCAACTTCTGGCTACCTGGATGCTTCTAAGTGTATCAGTGTTTGAATCTCACCCAAGAACATTATTATAAAAATATGTGTGTGAGATCCAGACATTATTATTATTTTTTAAAGCTCTTCAATTGATTATAATATGCAGCCAGAGTTGAGAGCTAGTAAAATCTATCAATAGGCCATTACGAATGCATGTAAGAATTATAAATTAGGTAAAAGCAACCACCTGAATTGTGTGCGTGTGTGTGTGTGTGTGTGTATGTATGTATATGTATATACAGGTGTACTCTTGTTAGTCTCTCACTTAGCTGTTACATTTATCTGAATTCTATTATGAAGCTTTTCCCAAAGTATGCTGTGTTAAATACTAGTTTCACAGAGTGTTTATAGGCTGGGAGAATGAGAAAGATGGGTGCTACTGTCAAATGAGTTTGAGAAATTCTAGGTGAAACCATTACCTATGTTGCTGCTGCTTCTTCCCTTCTCCCTGCCCCTCCATCCTCTCTTCTCTCCCTCCTCCCTCTCCCCTCTTTTCTGCCTTCCTTTTCCCCTCTTCTTCATTCTCCTGCTTCTTCTTCATCCCCAATAAGGAACATAATATGAATCATGCCCCAAACCTAGTTGCTCTGAGAATGAATTGTGTCCTTTCTAGGACCACTGCTCTACAGGTGTCCTGTGGATGCATGTGTGGAAGGTAACACTGTAGGTATAGGCTGGACAGTAGATGGAAATAGCTGTTTGGAGGGTGGGGCCTTGCTGCCTGTGAATGCCTCCTTGCAGTCTGCCAAACTTCAATCACAGGAGTGCTTCTTAATTTCAATATTACTCTTTTTCTCCTTGATTATGTAATCAATTGCTCAATGAATAGCTCCTAAGATTTTTATCAGATGGTTCTGTTAATAGCTCACTAGAGTTTTCAAGAACAGGAGGAGCTTAAGGCAACATGGTCTTGTGAAACAAACACTCTTTCATCTTTTTGCTGTTTTTGCCCTAAAAATGGCCTGGGCTACGAAAAGATGATACACGTGTATAAATATATATAGTCTCAGAGGTAAGGGGCAAAACATGGTTTACTCATAGAACAGACAGCCTTTGATGCTTAATTCTGAAAGCTGATCCTATAAACTTGAAACGATAGTTTCGTTTTTTATATATTTGAGACTTTTTTATTTCCCTTTTTTTTAGTTCTTAGAGTATGATAAAAATTCATTTCAATCAGGTACAGAAGAGGAGATTAATGTGACTTATTTTATTCATGGTATCTCTGAGGATGCCATTTGTGAAAAAGAAGCATAGATAAGTTAGTGAGGACTGGAATGATGGGAGGAGTTGATGGTCTTCACATTTCCAGAAGATTTTCCAGAATAGAAACCCTTCCATCTATACTTCCAGAGCACACACATGCTACCACATTTAATGTGATTTATGTCATCAGCCAAGAAAATGTACTTGATAAAAAACCCTGAAGATGGCAAGAACTTCTGCTGATCCCTACAGCTTCAGCCGAAGAAAAATTTCATGTTCATTCTCCCCTGTTCCAGCAGTTAGAGCTCTCTCCACTCTCTGAAGGAAACTGGTGATAATAACCCTTCACTGCTCAGTGGAAAGGGAAGTGGCTGAGGAAGAGCAGGAAAAAAAATTATTCCCATTCTTTTATAAGAACTAGAAAAGAATGAGAGAGAGAGAAATAAATTCTTCTATCAAATAGACTTTCAAGTGATCATTTCTCTACTAAAGCAATTTTATCTTTTCTATGGATTAATGGATAAAATATCTCGAATAATAAAGTTATTGAGACATATGGTCATTATAATAATGAAAATGTTATTATGTAGTATCTTTACTGTTCTTGGTGCTTTGTTTGTTGATATTTTGAATTTTTTGTACTGTTTGGGAACTCCAGAATGTTGCCTCCATTTCCAATTTGCTTTCTAGAATTTCGTTTATTTTTAAATGTTGTGCTTTTGAAAAATGTATACTCTGCTTTTAACTAATTTTTCCTTCTCTGCTTATTCTTGACAGGTTGTTGTCAACCACATCATCCATGACCGTTGCAATCAATACAAGTCAAAGAGTTCAATAGAATCTTTTTCCTCCTCCTCTTCCTCCTCCTCATCATCATCGTCATCACTGTCATCACCACACCACAATGGGTAGAATATCTTAACAATCAAAAGACTTTAATATTCTACAGGAAATTATTTCAATGTAGATGATGGCTTTTTATTTAAAAATTTTAGCATTGCTAATATAAACATTATATTTTATTCAACCACCAGAGGGAGCCCCCAAATATATAGATTCTAAAAGAATGAGAGCAAAATAAGTAAGTAGGAAACTTTATATGTTTTATGGATAAAATAAAATATTTAATCATCTGTGTTTCATGGTATTGTGGACTCATGTGTTGGGTCTACTGTACATCAAGTGTCTAAAATCTTGTTCTACTGCAGATGCCGTATCATTTTAATGAATAGTTATTAAGTAATAGTTTGTGGGTTTATGTTTTTATTTATTCATTTTTTTGAGTTTGGATCACTGTGTTATTTTAACTTTATATTCTAGTTTTAGACAACATTGATTGATTCCCTGCTTCAAAAATATAATTATATGTCCCCTTCCTTGTCTTTTTTAGGTCCCAATTTTTCTTAAGTTGAACTTTTATGTTATCACATTTACAATACTTATAGTCTTTTCTGTAGCCATAAATTCACTGTTTACCACATCTTCTACTTTCCTTACTTCTTTGTTTCTATCCATGTCTTGACTTGCTAGATTTTGCCGTCAACTATTTTATTCAAGAAGGGTCTTTGAGTTCTTGTATCCTTGATGTCTTCCATGTTTGGGAAGGACTGCTTGTTGCCTTACCATGTATGACATATAGGGTGAGTATGGTACTGTCAGGTCATATTTTCTTTTCCTTCTCTATGGCTTTATTTTCCACTTAGCAGAATCAAGTGTTTCCTTTTTTCCCCACAAATATTATGTGGGTGTGGAACAGAGAAGGAAATTATCTAACGGTTTCCTGCAGGCAGAGCAAGCCCTTGCAGAGCTGGCTGTCCCCAGTAATGATGGGTCCTGGATCTCCCAGAACATCATTTTGTTAAATGTCTACCATCTTGTAAATAAGCCTCCCAGTCACATTTACTTTCTGGATTTTCTTTCTCTCTTTCTTTCTTTCTCTCTTTCTTTCTTTCTCTCTCTCTCTTTCTTTCTTTCTTTCTTTCTTTCTTTCTTTCTTTCTTTCTTTCTTTCTTTCTTTCTTTCTTTCTTTCTTTCCTTTCTTTCTCTCTCCTCTCTCTCTCTCTCAGTGGCTTTATTGAAGTATAATTGATGTACAAAAAAACTGCCCATGTTTAGTATATACAATTTGATAAGTTTGGACATATGCATACACTGGTGATACTGTCACCACGATCAAGATAATAAACATATCTACCACCTCCAAAAGTTTCCTTGTGTCCATGTCTCCCATTCTAGGAACACTTAATAGGACAATCCTGGGGTGGGGGGCAGTTCCTGGATGTGCTCTGTGTTTATCTGTTGCCTACTCTGTACCCTACTTTAAAGCATTCCAAAGTTTTCTCATGCAGTAACATAATGAACTCTATTTTGTGGCTGTGGAAACTGTCATGCAAGAGGTTAAGCAAATTACCCAAGGCCATGGAGCAGATGAGTGAGAGACCTGGGAGCGGATCCAGGACTCTGCGCTGCCTAGTTGACACATTGTGTTCCATTGTTTCACCAGGCTGCAAGCCGGCCTACTTCTTCCCATCACACTTAACTAAAATCAGGTATTGCAGTTACCATTTCTGAGCCGAGGTCAATGGTATTTCACCACCAAAATTAGAATGTTGTCTCAATAGAAAAACAAATTATAAGCAATGAATAAAGGTGAAATATATTCATTCAGAGCAGTGTTGATATGTTCAATCCTTCTTCACATCCTTTAACCTCTTATTCTCTCCAGGCTGCTTATAAATATATTCAATGTGTCAACAAAAAGTTTTAATACAGATACTGCCAGAATATCAGCATTTTGGACAAAGAAAAAAACTTTCTACTTGATGTTAGCATAACTCTGCATTTGAACTAGGTATATCTCTCTCCGTGTGGATAATTAAAAAGCTATTTGTAAATAAAATAAAATATTAAATACATAAAGGCACCACGTTGACTTACATTTTTCCACAAGGCACAGCCACTCTCTAACAAATATATATTTACCATTTCAATCAATTATGGTCTTCGACAAGCCAAATGAGTTCACTTCCCTTCAAATCTAAAAACCCTAAGCAATAATATGGTCTTTCAGACACAAAGGAGAAACAGTATGCCTCTGTGTCCCATCATGATTGTTTCCTGGACCAGCTATAGGACAGTTGCCCATGCAATAGGCTATAGCCAGGCCCTGCAATGCTGTAGCTCCCTTCAGGGGGCATCCAGAGTGCTATTTTCCCCTTCCTGGGTCCCCCACTGCTCCTACCACACCTCCTAAGAAAGCTCCAGGGCTGGTTCTGTGCTGAAGTGCAGGGTTCCTCATCACACACTGTAACCTGCACTACCCTAGACTGCTGCCTCCTCGGCTTACCACAGGGGGCAGACGCTGACTGAGAAAGTGGTTCAAGAAACAAATTCCTAAGGAAAAGTAGGGAAATGCAAAAAATGTAATAAATAAATAAAATAAATTTTAAAACATGTTTTCTGGTTTCACCTTCAGTAGTACAATATATCTCATGAGATATGGTTTATCTCACATATTTAAAAAAATAAACAGCTCTTCATTAATGCTGAGGATGTATGAACTTAAGGTTTAAAGCTAGGGTGATTTAAAGTTTTTTTGCAGAAAACTACTTCTCAGTGGTGTGCTCCTTTTTATGTCAAATTTAATAATTCTATGAATATGTTTCACTCAAATGTCCCAGCTTTATTATAATCCCCCAGATGAATAATGCATTTCTCAGAAAGTTACTTCCCAAAGCAGAAAGCACTATGAACATTCTTTATAACTTCCTTTGCCAGTCCATGGCTTTTCATCCTTTGCTACACATTTTTCAAAACCTGAGCAAAGGCACATAAATTATTGTTATTCTTAATCAGCTGAGCTATTATACATGCAAAATTCAAAAATCTCAACCTGATTATTGCTCTGTACAGATTTTCTCGTGTTACCCTAACTTTACTTTAGTATGGTGGTGTCAAGCATGGACTCTGGGACTTGCCTGCTGGGATCTGAAATTTTGCTTCACCACTTACTAAGTTACTTGAACATGTTACTTGATTTTTTGTGTCTCAGTCTTCTCATCTATAAAATGGACATCTATAAATAATGGCCCTTATCACGTTTTTAGGAAGATTAAATGAGTTAATATTTGTAAATTCTGCATATTTATTAAAAACAGAACAGTGCTTGATAGGGTGTTTTATACATAAAAGAAAGCACATATTTTTTACAGTATCATGCAGCTCCACATCAATATTTCCATATTAATGATTGGGTCTCTTTTCTCTACCTGGCCAGAATGCTTAACATTTGACAGTGGGATACATTAGGGAACTGCCTGGGTGCCAGTATTTTCATCTAAAAATGGTGATGATGATCTTGCCTTGGAGGTCTGATGTGCAATAAAGGGAGGCAGCACACATAAAGTGTTTAGCAAAAGATCTTATTGGGAATCCATAAATACTCATTGACAAATAGAAATAACTACATGCAAAGTCATCATATAAGTTCAAACCACATAAAGATTCAAGAAGATAAAATTACTATCATAGAAACAAAACAATTGTTTATTGAAAGGGTCGGGTCATTTTGTCTTTTTATTATCAGAGTCAAATTAGAAATTTTCAATCCATAATTTCCAAAGAAAATATTGAGAGAATTTCAAGAAAATTTCATCCCTTCAGGGTTTTATAGCCTTTTTAAAAACTTAAACACAATAAAAATGTCAATATTTTAACACTACATTTCTACTTATTGGAAAAGCCTTGTAGAAATACTATTAAAGTTTACTTAGAAGCAAACAAGACAAATTGGGATACTTGTAAGTTTCTTGCTTCCTTGTGCTACTCAGTGGTGGAGGAATAACCATTCATAGTTTCCTTTGTAAGGATGATCAAAGAGGAAAATGAAAATCACTTGTGTAAGTACAAGTCAATTATTTACATGTGAAAAAGAGGTAAAATTGGTGGTCTGGAATAGGCACAATCTTTATTTTAATGAACTGGATTTTAGTTTCAGATGACTGGGAATCTTAACTCCCCCACCCCTATACATTATGGCATATTCAGTAAATATCTTTACAAAATTTGTTGCTGCTGCATAAGACTTTACTCACCTGTGGGCAATTCCAGATAATTGAAAATTGCTTTAGTTTTGGTGAAAAATAAGCATGATATTAAAACTGGGTCTTCAGTGGATGGTAGGACAGGTTGGACTTAGGAATGTAGGTTCTTAGGAACACAAAGGCCTATTGAATTATGACAGAGTATCTGGGAAAGCTCTTGGAGTGTGGGCAATTTGAAGAAAATGAGCAGGCTTCAGTGAAGACTGCAGTCAATGAGCAAGAGATGAAAAGAGAATATGAGGCTGAGAAGTACTGGGTGGGAAGAGCTTATGTCAGGGCAGTCTTTCTAGCTCCAGATAGAAACCATTCTGTCACTATGTTGAATAGAAATGGTGATATTGGGTAACCTTGCCTGGTTCTAGTTGTAAGAAGGAGTGTTTTCAATTTTTCCCTGATTAGTATGATGTTGGCCGTGGGTTTGTCATACAGTGCTTTTAACATTTTGAGGTAAGTCTTGTCTATGCCTGTTTTGTTAAGCAGTCTTATCAGAGAAGGGTGCTGAATTTTGTCAACTGCTTTTTCTGCATCTATTGAGAGGACCATCTATTGAGGTCTTTGTTTTTACTTCTATTTATGTGGTGAATTACATTTATAGATTTGTATATGTTGAACCATCCCTGCATCTCTGGGATGAAGCCTGCTTGGTGGTGATGAATTATTTTCTTGGTGAGCAGCTGAATTCAGTTTGCTAGGATTTTATTGAGAATTTTTGCATCTATATTCATAAGGGATATTGGTTTGTAGTTTTCTTTTTTTGTTGAGTCCTTTCTTGGCTTTGGTATCAATATGATGTTGGCTTTGTAAAACATGTTGAGAAAGATTACTCCCTTCTTGATGTTATGGAATGGAATCTGGAGTCTACGGACAGCACCCTAATTCCTAGGAAAACTGATAAGGACAACATAGAATACAAAAGACCTCCTAGGAAAGATAAAATTTTAATAAAGCAGCACTCGGACTGAAACTGAGCTGCCAGACAGTAGTCTACATTTGAGGATTAAGATATATCATGAGAATAAGATTTAAACTTTCTTTGGTTAGGGAAAAGATGGGTTTTAAAAGCTAGGTTAAGACTGAATCTACAGGTTACAGCCTCATGGTGTAGCATAATTAACACTGTGTTCACCAATATCTTATAGCAAATAAATTTATGAGTTTCATACAAGGGTTTCTTTTAATATCCTTCACAAAGGCAGATGGCACAGAAAACCAAAATGTAGTCCAGTAAAAGTCAAAGCAGGGTCATTTAGTAGATATTCCATGGAACCCTGTGATTTGCTTTCACACCAAGGAGTTTTTGCTTTGTGCAGTGGTGCCAATACTAAAGAGTTGGGTCATACATTTCTCATTATGGAGACAAAGTTGGATTCAGAAGTGTGAATGAATATGGAAGGCTGGGATGGTGAATAAAATAAATTTCATTACCTCTATCAGAAGGTGAATGATGAAGGCAAAGCAGACTTGTGGCCTTTGGAGAGCATGCCATTTGGATTGCTTTTATCTTTTTTGAACAAACTACTTTGGGCTCCACCAGTAGAATTAAAGGACTGCAGGATTTGCTCCTGGCATGGACAGTTCAAACCCAGCAGAGAGTTGACAGCATGAAGGATGCCCCTGACATAGGTGACCCTACTGGCACCATGCCTTCTCTCTGGTGTGGGCAGCTAGGCAAATGGTAAAGGCCTCATCCTGTAAAGGCTTGCTTCTGTTTTTGGAGAAGATGGCACAGAAGAAATGGAAGAGACGCAAAGGCCCTATTTGAATAATGCAGATTTCTCATACTCTCACTATGTCTCCTAAAACAACTGTATTTCTGATCGTATTTTTTTAAATGAAATTTAAATATGAAATTATTTAAACCTTGACATCAGAATTGTTCCTGAAGTACTAAATTCCTGCTAGAAAAAAAAAATAGAATAGTTTTTTTTTTTGAGGGAAAATGTTATCACTGAAAAACTCTATACTCAGCCAAAAAATTATTGGTAATGTGCTTTGGCAACAGAAAGTTCTTTTCCCATATGCAAAATCTCAGAAAATACACTACCCACATTCACTTTAAAAAAAAATTTCACCACTCAAATAAGAGATTAATTAAAATAGAAATCACAAAAAAGAGGAAGTTATGGTATAAAATGGCAGCCGGTAGGTATTGAAACTATTTGAACATTGTTTGCTTTAATCAACAATTGTAAAAATTCATGTCAATATAAAAAAATTCTTTAAAGGGAAGATAAGTAGCATGTATTAAAATTAAATTGGACCTAAGATGCCAGATTGTCTTTTACTAAAATTAACAAGTGGGGTGGGGTAGATGGCTAGAAGAGAGGAAGTAAAGCATGCTTCATTTCTCATCTTTCATAGGAGGAATTCAATGGATAACATTTTGCAATGATGTGGAAAATTTTAATGTATATATTACAGTACATTTAAAATATATTAATTTTCAGTAGAAACAGAAAAACAAGGCGGCTTTTAAATCACTATAGAATTATGCAAACAAACAAAATATCCATATAGGGACATGCAAGTGAAAGGAAATAGAAAGAAAGCACAAAATAAACAGAGCATGAATACAGTGATGTTCATATGATTAAGTATTTTATGTACAAACTATAATGCAAAAAGGTTAAACTCACTATTATAACACAAAAATTAAAATTTGGTCCCTCCAAAATATCTGAATGTGCACAATACACAAAAGTTACTCTAAAACAAACTAGCAAAAAAGTAAACAGCAAAAGGATGGGCAAGGGTATATTTAGCAAACAACATCTAAATAAAGGAATGGGATTATTAATATCCATTAAAATAGAATTCCAAAACAAAATCGCAAATGGAAGAAAGATAAATGTTACTGTCCACACTAAAGATGTAATAGAACCAAACTCTATGGAGCAACTAACATGGTATACATATACAGGGCAGAGACTGCTAAAGAAAAAGGAAACAAATTATTTCTAGACATTTTTCACTACTTTCAATTTTTGACAGGTGATTAAGTATAAAATAAATTAGGATATAGAGCACTCTAACTAATAGGTTTAAGTTATCCTGAGTAAAGTATGTCAGAAACAGAAAAACAAATACCACATGTGCTCATTTATAAGTGAGAGGTAAACGATGGGTATACATTAATATACGCAGTGGTATAATGTACTTTAGAGACCCAGAAGAGGCCAGGATGAAAGGGAGTAAGGGATCAAAATTACCTATTAGGCATAATGTACACTATTCGGATGATAGGTACACTAAAAGCCCTGACTTCACCACTATACAATTCATTCATGTAATAAAAAACACTTGTATCCCCTAAATCTATTGAAATACAAAAGAAGGTTAAATTTCAGGGTTTCTATTTCTGCCAATAATGCAGAAAATGTGCCTTGAAAAGCCTCTCAACAATGTATATTTCTATATGAATAAAATATAACACATTTTAAATGTGTTCAGTCTAATGTAAGGGGATTCTTGGGGGTAAAAATATGGAGAATTAGAAAACTGATTGAGAAATACAACTGAAATCTATAACTCCCCTGAAGAATAGTTCCAGAAAAACAGAAAGCTTTCCCAGGAGACCAGGCCTTGTAGGCAAGGGGAGAGGTTAGAAATAAGGCTACTGAAAAAAGTTGAATAATAAAAAGGGCTAAAATATTAGTATAAGAGTAGATGGGAAAAGCAAAATAAAACAAACAAACAAAAAAACAACAAAGAAAAACATCTTGTGAATAAAGGTAGAGGACAAAGAAGCATATTTGTTTTGGCTGGTACTTTAAGTGGGCAAACAAACAGCAAACAAAAAGGTTTCCACTGAGAATGTGTAACCACATTGATTTGGAGTTCAAATTTAAACTACTCATGTAGTTTAGGAAACCGCAAGCTGAGAAATGAACTTGATCCAAAAGCAAGCAAAATATATAACATGCATATCAAAAGACAAGTAAAATGAAACAGAAAGAAAGGACAGTATAAACAGCATCAAACACAATGCTAAATTACATTGGAAGAAAATATAAATCCTCTAAAGAGGGATGTATCTTTATTCCAGGCCAGATGAATATTCTACAGAAAAAGTCCACTGAATATAAATTCACAATCAAAATTAAAACACACACAAAAAATCAGTCATAGTGAATGAGAACAATTGTAATGGAAAATATGGGAAAGAAAAAAAGAACAAGTATTTTAAAAGGAAACAAAAAAATTTCTAATGAAAAATATAACCAAACATGTCTCATAGCACTTTTAGAAGAAGAGAACTGAGATGATGAGAGACAGGATCTATTTAAAGAAATAAAACCTAAGATTTTTCCTTATTGATTAAAGACATAAATCCTTGTATTCAAGAAGCACACACATATGAATCTTAAGCAGAAAAAACAAAGATGAAATCAATACCAAAATTCATCATAGTTTCCTAACCAATCTTTTCTACTAAAGGTAGAGAGATCTTTAAAAAGCCATAGAAAATAAATCTACACATGAATAAAATTGACAGCAAATATCTTAATAATGGAAGGCAGAGGAGAGTGGAGAAATATTTTCAAAGTGCTGGGAGAAAATATCCTGGCATTTTTACCCTCTTGCAGGAATGAGAGTGAAAAAATTAGGACAAATAAAACACATACTAAGGAACTTGGAAAGAACATACTTCAGAATGAAGGAAATTGTCCTAGAAAGAGTATAAAATGCAATATTAAATGGAGGAAAAAAGCTTCACATACTGAACATGTGAGTAAATATAAACAAACATATTGAAGATTTTTATATTGAACATAAAAAACAATAATGTTGACATTTTGGAGTAAATAAATCAAATATAAAATGCTGCACAACAATAGTATTAAAGATGAGATGAAGTCAATCAGAGTTAAAATGTTAAAAGATCTCTTGTTGTTTGAAAAAAAAGTAGAGCAATGAAATATTAACTTTTAATTTTAATATTAAAATTTTTAGAATAACCATTAGAAAAATAGAAATACGGTATATAAATTATGAAAGAATAGGGAAAAGAAATGAAATAAGAAAAATTTAGCCTTAAATAGGCATAAAAAGAAAAAAAAGAGGCCATTAACACAGGACAAATAGCAAGCACAAAATGATAGAAAGAATTCCAAATATTTCCATAATGACAATAATATAAATGAATCATACTCACCAGTGAAAATAAATAGATTGAAAGATTATATTTTAAAATATCAACTATATGCAATTTAGATACAACAACTAAAGGTTACAGAAAATGGCAAAAGGAAAGGTACCCAGAAAATATTAACCAAAGGAATCTATTATTAATATATTAATATCAACAAATTACATTTTAAGACAAAAAATAAGAAATAAAAGGTCTACGACTTAAAGATTAAGTACTCAATCAGATTACCATATATTTGTTGGCCAGTTCTCTGTGTACACCTGGCAGTTAATCTGCCTTTGCTTAGTTTCTCTTGTGTTGTTGGCCTTTCTCTGCAAATTGCAGAAATCCTTTTTTATATTATAGATATTAATCATTTATATTTAAAGCATTGCAAATATTTTATCCCAGTACATGTTTGCCTTTTCAGACATTTGCATTGTATTTAGAGATTGGTTCAGTTTTCTCCTTGGACTAACCTTGAATGCAGTGCTGAGATACTTACTGAAAGGAAATGTGATCCAAGTAAGGCAATACACAGTGGCATAGTATTAGCAAACTTACCACACACATTTAATGATGATGAAGTGCCCAGTGATACAAGTGTTAGGAGGACTGAGTGGCTCCTCATCGTAATGAAGCACTTTTAGAAAGAAAATGATACATCAAGTCTTTAAACTTCTAAGTGATGGGATGCTCAGTCAGGTCACATTCATAGAACCAGAGAATTGCTATGGTAAACCTAAAATCATTTTGGAGTACAAGCTATTTCTTTCCAAGTCACTTAGTACTTATACCCCTGGAGCATCTTGAAAGTTGACACTACTTATAAGATGTTTGAGGTGAATCTTGAGAAGAAGCATCTCCTTGTAAGACAATTCCACCACAAAATATAATTAAAGAATCTTTAATAAGAAAAAGCTTATGTCTTCAAACACAGGAAGAAAGGCTGCTTCCACTAGCACAGGAAGTTCAGAGTGATTGCTTATTTCTTGAAGTTCTATGATAATTACTCTGAAAAATAAGAAACAAAATTTAATTGTATGGTTTGCAGAGGGTGAATTTATAGCATCATTAAGTATCTCACCTGAAAATTAGGGCATTGATTGGGAAGAAGTGGGACCCTGAGACGTGGGATAGAGATATTTGGGAATACTTGGATGATGCTAAGAGTGTTGAACTTCTAAATCACTCTGAACTTTTCTATGAAAGACCTCAAATATGTAAGGCAATGAAGTTGTTCACACTCCCATCTTCCTGTTGACCTGTACAGAATGTGATAGATCTTTGAAAAGGATTGCATTATTTTAAACTTCATTAGATGGTAACTCCAATTGCAGCTTCTGTTCTAGATAAGGATTTTTTCCTAAGCTTTTCCCTCAGAAATTGTAATCAGCCACCATTTTGAAAAATCTGTTTTAGGATGAAGTGGTCTTAATGCGTGATGGGAATGAATCTGAGAAATGCAAGGCTTGGACTAAAGTGGAAAATTTAGATACTCTGCCAAGATCACCTTAGATTTTTCTTTAAATCTTTATTTTATTTCATTATTTTATTTCAGAATATTATGGGAGCACATAAATTTCTTTGGTACCATTTGAGTGAAAGTTATAAGTGTGCCCATCAGCCAGATAGTGTGCATTTTACCCATTATTTTATTTTTGTTGTTGCTGTGATTGCTTTGAGGACCTTCTTCATAAATTCTTTGCCTAGGCTGATGTCTGTAAGACTTTTTCCAACATTTTCTCCTAGAATTCTTATAATTCTTCATGCATTAGGTTTAAGTATGTTATCCTTCATGAGTTAATTTTTGTGAGTGATGAGAGGTGCAGATCCTGTTTCAGTCTTCTACATGTGGGTATCCAATTTTCCCAGAACTATTTATCGAATAAGGATTCTTTCCCCCAGTGTATGTTTTCATTGGCTTTGTCAAAGATCAGATGGCAATATGAGGATGGTTTCATATCTGTGTTCTCTGTTCTGATCCATTGGTCTATGTCTCTGTTTTTGTGCCAGTATCATGCTATTTTGGTTACTATAGCCTTGTAGTATAGCTGAAGGTCTGGTAAATTGATGCCTGTAAATTTGTTCTTTTTGCTTAAGGTTGCTTTGGGTATATGGGTTCTGTAAAAAGTGTAGAGCTATTTTTTCTAGCTTTGCAAAAAATAATCTTGGCATTTTAATAGGGATTGCTTTGAATCTGTAGATCACTTTGGATAGTATAGACATTATAACAATGTCTATTTAACATTTGACAATGTTGATCCTGCTGATCCATGAGAATGTTATGTTTTTCATCTGTTTACATCCTCTGAAATCTCTTTCCTCAGTGTTCCATAGTTCTCCATTTAGAGGTCTTTCACCTCCTTAGTTAAATATATTCCTAAGTAGACCAACATCTGTTATATGTATAGATGCAAAAATTCTAAATAAAATCCTAGCAAACCGAATTCAGATACTTATCAAAAAATAATCCATCATGACCAAGTGGGCTTCATCCTAGAGATGCAGAGTTAGTTCAATATACAAAACTATAAATTTAATTCACCACATAAATAGAAGTAAAAACGCAGAAAAAGCATTTGACAAAATTCAGCATCCATTTATGATAAGGATGCCTAACAAAATAGGCATAGGTGTTACTTACCTCAAAATGATAAAAGCCCTATATGACAAACTCACAGCCAACATCATACTGAACAGGGAAAAATTGAAATCATTTATGTTTAGGACAGGAACCAGACAAGGTTGCCCTCTGTCACCACTTCTATTCAACGTAGTGCTGGAAGTCCTAGCCAGAGCAATCAGACAACAGAAGGAAATCAAGGGTATCCAGATAGGGGTAATAGAGGTCGAACTATTGCTCTTTCCTAATGATATGGTCTTATATCTAGAAAACCCCAAAGATTCTGTCAAGAGACTCCTGGAATTGATAAACAAATTCAGCAAAGTGTAAGGTTACAAAATCCATGTACATAAATCAGTGTCATTCATATATACCAAAACAGTCAAGCTGAGAACTAAATCAAAGACTCAATACCTTTCATGGTAGCAACAAAGAAAAAAAATATATTTTTTACTATTTATATATACCATGCTTTATTGTGCTTTTGCTCTAATAGCAAGCACTTGTGGCGCTTGTTTTTGTGTAAGTTCCTTCAGGATAATGGTGTCTAGTTTGCCTAAATGAACATCTATATGTGCCTGGGAATTTATATGTCCTGAGAGTATCTATTTACCACTGACTGACACATATTGAGGTATAAAAATTCTAGATTCCTTGCGATGATTCTTAGCTTATATCCCATAGCTGTAGGATCAAGTGGAAGCTGCCTTTTGCAGGGCTTAGTCTGAGATTGTGACCTTGCTTGTCCTTGATCCTTCCCTGCCTTCCTTCTCTCCTCGCCCTTACTGGTTTTACCTGAGAATACTCCCTTATTAAATTACTTTTTAAGTAACTTGTTCAAGGTCTTGCAGGTAGACATTGGTAGAGTTGAGACTTAAACACAAATATTAATATTTTTGACTCAGATTCTATGTTTTTAGACACTTTGCCATGTGTACATATAAGCTAACAATATATTACCAAAACAATAAGAATTAGGATTCACCACAAATAGGTAACCACGGAAAAGGCATATCTGTACTAAAAGAGGTTTAAATGTGGTATATGTATACCATGAAGTACTATTCAGCTCTAAGAAACAACGGTGATATAGCACATCTTATATTTTCCTGGTTAGAGCTGGAACCCATACTACTAAGTGAAGTTTCCCAAGAATGGAAAAACAAGCACCACATATATTCACCAGCAAATTGGTATTAACTAAGCAGCACCTAAGTGGACACATAGGTACTATAGTAATAGGGTATTGGGCAGGTGGGAGGGGGGAGGGGGCGGGTATATACATACATAATGAGTGAGATGTGCACCATCTGGGGGATGGTCATGCTGGAGACTCAGACTTGTGGGGGAAGGGGGGGAAATGGGCATTTATTGAAACCTTAAAATCTGTACCCCCATAATATGCTGAAATAAAAAATATATATATATAAAAATTATTTTGAACAATGGTAATTATAGAAAATATTGTGTATCTGCTCAAAGTGATTACCATGCTTAAAGTGTGCCATGCCATTTGTATTTATATCTTCAAATGCCATTCATGCAGGGTCAGTACTCAATACTCATTTAAAAAATTAGAATGAGGGTTATTCTTTCTTCTTCTTCATCTTCTACTTTGTCTTTTACAGTGTCTAGCAGCACTGAATAAATATTTATTGATTTATTAAAACTTAGGGCAAATAGAAGGTTACAAGTGTCTTATTGAAAAATCTCTCCTGCAGTTTCACTCAGACCCAGAAGTAGAGCCACCACAAAAATATTTCCATTTCTTCTGTTATGCTATATGCCTCATTGTCACTGTGGGTAGTTGTATGACCTACAGAATTATCATGGACATTTAACCTGCACCTAATATTTAGCCCATCAAGTGCTGAAATGAAATGAGCATTGATATGAAGCCCATGTTAGACTCAGTTATAAAATTTTAGCACCTTTCTTGATAGCCTTTTTAATCATATTTTTCCAAAAGGTAACGCTGAAGAAAAGTATGTTTTTATTTGAGACATAACCATGGTTCTAGTCCTATTAATATAACATTTTTCTTTTAAATATATTTTGATACCAGATATTACTTATATTTTGCTTATTATTATTTCTTTTAATATCTTTTATCCTAAGTGTTAAAAAATTAGATCATCGTTAAGCATATGTATTCTTGATGAAAATAATGGCTATAACAATTTTAGTTATATTAATTGACCATAAAATTTATACTTATTAGCACATATAATGTCTTCCATGGGTACAGTGTTATGTCAGTTTGCTGAGATCAAATGTTTTTCAATATTAGTATAGTATTTTCTTTTACATAACTTATGAAAATAAATTGACAGTTAATAATTTTATCTTTTGAGAGGTTGATTTTGTTTTAATATGTTAGTAGGAAGATCAGCTATTAATATCTTGCATGTGTTCTTTTAATTTGATTATCTTAAACTTGAAGCCTGATTTGCTGAAAAGGGAGAAGAATGGAGTTAAATACAGCAACAAAAATAAATATGTTTTTCATTTTGTACAGTGGAAGATTACCAATGAGCATGATGATTGTGTATCTCTACTGATGAAAAATGACTGACTGGTAAGGAGTGAACATTTTGGCAGGAAACAGAAAGCAGACACATAATTCACAAACCAGACAGTGAAAGAGAAGCCCCTGAATAAAAAATAAGCTTGGACATTATGTGTGGATGGCGGAGTGCAGTGATGGAGGCTACTGCCCCTGTAGGAAGGGCACTGACATTGAACTTTGAGCACATTGCATCTGCAGATAGTAAAAAGCAACATAAACTGTAAAAGAATATTTGGCTGTAGAAAATTGATGGGATTATTTACAGAAAAAATAATTATGAGGTACTTTAAACTGGGGAAATATAGCTTTACTTTCTCCCTATGCATACTTAATACAGTTTGGGCTTAGCCTGACATTCGATATGAATAAACTTTGGAGAACTCATCTAATCTGTGTGCATATGGGCAACATTAGACATAGAGGATAACTGAGGCCCAGAGAAGCTAACTGGCTTTCCAAGGTCCTGAAACTCAGGCCGAGCTGAGACTAATGCCAACACTTTTCGGATATCAGATTATGTACTTGTGTTTGTACTTGAATTTTAATGTTCCATTTCCACCTTTTAATGCAAATTAGAAATGTTTCAATTAGCAGGCACATTTATAGTATTTACTCCACTTTATGTTCCTCAATTCAATTCAACTTCAAACATTTATTGCATGCGCAATATATGTGCAGGCTGTGTGTTAGAAAATGCAAAGTTGAAAGAGACACTGTCCTTGCACTTGAAAAGAGCTCATAAATTATTAAGAGAATCTAATATAGAAGCATAGTCATAGGTTGCTTAATGACCAGAATATGTTCTGATAATTGCATTGTTAGGCAATGTTGTTGTTATGCCAACATAATAGAGTGTACTTACACAGACCTAGGTGCTGTAGCCTACTACACACCCAAGCTATATCGAAGCTTATTGCTCCTAGGCTATAAACCTGTACAGCATATTACTGTACTTAATACTGTAGGCTATTGTAACACAATGGTTAGTATTTGTGCACCTAAACATAAAAAAGGTACAGTAAAATTATGGTATTATAACCTCATGGGGCCACCGTTGTATATATGCATATGAAATGTCCTTATGAGGCACATGGCTGTACATCCAATATGCCAATAGTGCATTTCCCAGTCTACCTGATCATGAGGTTCACTCATGGCACATTAAAATAGACATTCACGTGTCTCTGTCTGGATATTAAGATACTTTGGTATGGAGGACACGCTGTTATTTAATAAACATTCTAGGTGATACTTATAATGAAGCAGTTTGGGGAGACACTATTGCCATAGTATCAAAATTCATCTGCACATTGGAATCACCTGGGGAACTTCGAAAATTACAAATGTCTCTCTCTCACCCACCTCCCACCCCAGAGACTGTGATTTGATTAATTGTTTTGGGGCATATCCTTGGATATGGATTTTTTGAGTGACCCTCAATTTGATTCTAAGATATAAACTAATTTGGAAACTACTAGTTCACTATGCTGTGGAGATATGGTACTCATGGAAGGTGTTGAGAAGTAAATGCCACTCAAGAAAGTCTTAGACTAATATATGTTGAAAACCTACAGTGTTACAAATATTTTTCATATATTATCTCTTTTAATCTTCAAAATAAACCTATTGGGTTGACATGATTATTACCCATATTTTACAGATAAAAAATTCGAAGTCTAGAAAACTTATTCAAGCTCATAGAGTTTGAAAGTGGCGGAGCAGGTATTTAAAATCAGATTTGTCTGAATTTTGAGCTTGAGCCTTTGTCACTTGGCCAGACTGACTTTCAGATACAGCTTAAAGGATAGAAAGGTTTGCAACTGACAGAAATTGGGATGCAAGACATTCCAAGGAAAGACATCAATGTCAGCAAAGGAAGAAGTGTGATAAGTCAAGTTGGAAAGCTTGGCTGCAGAAAAGGAGGCCCTGAATTCATTTACTGCTTGGCTAATCATCAGATGATTGCTTGATTGATGCATCATTCAACACTTTGCTATTTTATAATGACAAACATTATATATTAACATGTACAAAAAGAACTACCTTTGCATTGAATTTCCTAAGTTAAATATTTACCTGCACTTTAGAGATTAAATTTGTTTCAATTTTTATTTGCTTATTTCTGTTACTGTAGTACCTCAAATTATATATATATATATATATATATATATATATAATTGAGGTCTGTGCTATAATTGTAGGCAGGGTGCTGAAGAGTGCTGAATAATCACTTTTGCTGAGATTTTAAAAGACCAATGATACATAGCTTTAAAAAAATACAGGTATTACATTTGTCTTTCCTAGCAAGTGGGACTCCAGAGGTTTTTAGACTAGGCAAATTGTATTAACATTTATTACCAAATTTCTTTCTTTGCTTCCAGGTAGGTAACTACCTTCTATCCAGAGTCCTCTTTTTTCCAGTACAATTTGAGTTCTTCTGATTATCAAAGAGAAAATATAGTGGGGTGTTTGTTGTCTAAAAATAGATAATCTCTTTTTGCATAAAGGGATCATCATAAAACCAGTAGACAAAAGGAGCCATTAGAAAACAGAGACTATTTGGGGAGTGTGAAGAAGAGTATCTTAAAAGCTCTTTTTCTTAGACTTGAATATTTGAGTGATAAGACAGTGAGAAGAGAAGAGTTTCCTGGACACAGAATTATATTTTTTGCTGTTGATTATTAAGTTGCTGTCATGTACATCAGTCATGTTTATAGAGGACCTATACTTTATCAATATCAACAAGCAAGCACTAAAATCTATAACACAAGAGAGTGACACTACAAGATTCTTTTGCCAATTGTTTTTTCCATATAAAGGAATGAAATTGTGGCATGATGATTTTAATGTTTGCTATCACCTTATTTAGAATTTAGAAATTTGTATGTGCATTTGATCATTGTTAATTTATCAAATATATGTTTTAAGTATCTATAATATAATGTTCCAGGCAGTGTACTATGTGATGAGGACACAGAGCAAGCAAAAAAGAACATTCCCTGTCCTCATTGATCTTCCAGTCTAGTGGGAAAAATAATCGGACAATCATACAAACATATAATTGATACACATTGAATGTCATTTATTACGTTATATAATCAAAACATTAGTGTGCACATTAATATACATTAAGAAATTCCCAATTTAGTAGGAGGAATATATGTCAAATGAACAGTTTTTTATTGGCACAAAAAGAGACAAATTCATGAATGGTTCATATTAGAGTCTTAAATTCAAATCTGTGTGTCTTCAGTTCTAATAAGGGTAGAATTATCATCTAGTAGGGAAATGTTATTTTGTTTACTAAATGTTTTTGACATACTTGCATGTTAAAATTTTATAAAAATATTAGAAAATTATTTAGGAATATATATACATATATATACATATATATAGAGAGAGAAAGTATGTGTGTATACATATATATATATATAAAACCAGCAAAAGTTTGGCAACCTGAAAGGTCATGGCAAGAGAATAATGAAT
>VSMD01070474.1:0-47540 GCA_008750895.1 Mirza zaza
AGAGAGAGAGAGAGAGAGAGAGAGAAACACCTGTTATCTCTGTAAAGAAATTCATGGTTTATCAAGAGAGACAACTAAAAGTGTTACAATGTTAAGTGAAGAAAGCAGGATTTCACATGTGTCAGCATCTCGTAATATGATTGGCAATATTTTTTAAAAGCCTATGTTTGAGAAATAATTAGAAATAAATAGATAATTTTTTAAAATAATTTTATTAATATAACTGATTTTAAAATTTTTGGTTTAAATGTTCTATTATGGACATATTTATGTGTAGTATTACTTTATAAGGAAAAAATGTGATCCAAATGTTAGAAAAACTTATATAAAGTACGACTAAAATAGTATGAGGAAATCACCCTGAATCTGTTATTCATTAATTAAATATATTCATTGAACACTTGCTGTTCCCCATACCTTATACCAGGGAAAATATGAGATCCATAAAATATACTTTCTTTACTTAAGATGCTTAATTGCAAGTGGGGCAAACAGACCCAACAATATCCATTTATAAAACAAGGACTCTTACACATATGACAAGATATTTAATCCAACTTATAATAAAATACATGCAATTTTAAAATACATTAAGATACTTTTCTCACTTTTCAGATTGACAAAATTCCAGAGATTTAAATACACACTTTTTTGGAGAGGTTGTTGCAAGTAAACTTTTTTAATAATACATATAAAATTAAAATTATCATACTTTGGATGAAAAATGAGGAATGCTTAGGCTAAATATACATCTGTTTGCACTGACCCAGTAGTTCTATTTCTAGGAATTCATCTTGCAGATATGTATACACGTACATAAGAAATGATGTATACACAAGTTATTCACTATAGTTCTGCTTTTCGTAATAGCAAAAGATTGGAAGCAATTGAAGAGCCCTTCAATGGGGGATTTGTTAAGTTAAACAAACAATGGAAACACCACGGAGCTGTTTGCCAAAATGGGGAGGCATCTTCCACAGTGATATGGAAAGATCTCCAGGGGTCTATAAGAATATTTATAGGTGCTCAGTTTTGCATTAAGTAAAACTGAGGAATGTAAGACACACTAATGAAAGTGGTTTCCTCTAGTAGGGATGGAGGCTGGCAAGGGGTAGAAAAAGGCAAATGGACTTAGGAGTGGGAGAAACACACTTCTATATTTACCTTTATGGATTATTTTAATTTTTTAACAATGTAAGTAACAAATACAGAAATATAAAAATAAGTCAGTACAGAGACAATAGGATGATATAGACTGAATTGCTCAAGGGAGCTCTAGCTAATGCTTATTGTCCCAGGATAACTATTAATAATGCACTGTTTCATTCTTAAAAATGTTTGGGCTTATTTGGATGATAAACTATATGAACATTCTACATGATATGTTAGCTTTGTGGCTACTGCAGAGTTTTTGACCTAAATATGTGTGCGTATGTACGTGTGTGTTTTATAATTTCTCCCCTTGTAGATAAAACTGATGTCAACATTGAAGAAGGAAGGGGTCCCAGAGAGTTGGGCATGAGGCATTCACTTTGTCTCAGCCAGTGCGAACTATTGTAATAAACCTCCACAGAGTGAGTGGTGAATAAACAACAGAAACTATATAGATATTGACAGTTTGTTATTAATATAAAACTAAACACATTGTCATCATATATTCCAGCAATTTTGAACATTGGCATTTATCCAAGGAAGCTGAAACATATGCACACACAATAAACCTGCACACGGATGATTATAGCAGCTTTATTTATAATTGCCACAATGTGGAAGCAACCAAACGTCCTTCAGCAAGCCAAAAAATAAACTGTGGTACATCCAGACAACGGAACATTATTCAACCCTAAAATAAATAAGCTATCAAGCCATGAAAAGACATGAAAGAAACTTAAACGTGTATCGTTGAGTAAAAGAAGTTAATTTGAAAAGGCTACGTACTGTATAATTCTAAATAATTCTCATTCTAAAAAGGCAAAAGTATGGAGACAGTAAAGAGATCAGTGATTGCCATGGATTTGGGAGAAGGGGAGGAACAGATGGAAAAGTGATGATTTTTAGAGCAGTGTAACTACTCTGTTTGATAATATAATGGTAGATTCGGGTCATACATAATACATTTGTCTGAACCCATGGAAGCTACAACACCTAGAGTAAACCTTAATGTAAATTATGGACTATGGGTAATAAAAGTGTGTCAATATTAGATACATGTTTCTTGATCATTACAAATGTACCACTCTGGTGCAGGGGTATTATTGGTGGGGTGGTAGTGGTGTCAGGGTACGGTTGGGAGCTACATGAGAATTCTGTAATTTCTGTTCAACTTTGCTGTGAAGCTAAAACTGTTCTAAAAAATAAAGTCTTTAAAGAAAACAAATGAGTGCTTTATGGAATTTAAAGGTAACTGAAAATATCTTTGCAATAAAGCATACAGGAGGATCAGAGCTTGTATGCAGCCCTGATGGTGAGATCAAAAGTGATCACCTTGTGATAGAATTTTAGTAGTATGTCATTTGCTAAAAGTAAGGAAGAAAACTAGATCTTAATATTAATCGGATTTCTTTTCTGTTTCAGGCTTTAATAATGATTCTTTTTCATGTCCCTTTATACTTACCAATAACTTCTTAATGCTGGTATGCATTAGTTGAAACATTATATCTCTAACTGGGGTTTCTTTCTACAGCATGATTCTAAAAGGGCATCCTGGTCTGCTAGCCCCTTGTCAGAATCTATTCTCAAATAGAACTGTAAGTCAGTTTCAGACAGCGGCTTTGGCAACTTTTAAGTAGTTTGGTCTGTGAGTAATCACAGGGCTTCTTAAGGGACACTGTGACACTACAGAACTCAAAACGGAAATTTTAACACTTTGTTGGACTCCTTAATGTAATAATATTCTTATGGGTTTAGGAATCATCTCTTTGCATTCTGTTAGGTATTAGATGTGTAACTATGATGCTACTAATAATAGCTATCAACAAAGTTAGATTTTATTCCATTAGCACCTACTATATGCCAACTTGAATTATCTCATTTAATTCTCCCAACAACCTTAAAAGTAAGTATTATTTTTAGTTTTCCAAATGAGGCAAAAGGGGATTAGCTAAACCACTAAATTTCACAACTAATGATTTGTGAGATTGGAATTAAAACTCAAAGGATTCTGATTGTATTCTCTACCACAATGCCGAAAATGGCACTTGGGTTTTTATTGTTGATAGCATTTCAGAGCCACGGGAATGGTACTGTGTTTTATTTGTATGGACGGGTGTGCAGACAAGCAGAGATGTGCAGACAGGAAGATGATCAGAACTGCTTTTTTTCCCCGAAAAAGAAGATTGCAGTTTAAAAAATGTTCTGAAAAAGCAAACAAGTATGGCAATGCCTTCCTTCGTTTGAACTCACGTGGTGTATACCTCTCATTTGGTGTGTGAGTTTGTCTGTTTATTTGTTTAAAGCAGGAGTCAGTTTACTAAACTTGAGCTGACTCTCTTGACGCTGTTATCCTGGTAGCAGAATGAAAAACACATCATTTATCATAGCTCAAAAAATTATACTTCAAAGAAACTTTAGAATACATAAAGTCCAATCTCTTTATTTATATATTAAAAAATTGGAAGTCAGGGAAGGTATGAAACCCACTTTATGGGGGAGCTACTTGGTGGGAGAGCCTTGATTAAAACCCAGGCCTCCTCCCAGCCTGTTCCTCCACGGCGCCTCCTATGAATGTAGAAACAGAGGCTCTTCTGTGTGGTTCAGGCAAAGTCTCCTGACCAAGTCTGGGGAAGGGACTCCTAGCAGGACTCTACTCTAGTGCTGCGTTTTTGACACTGCAGTCTGCATTCCCATGTTCCCAATTAGCATTAATTAAGAGAAGCAAAAGGAGAAAACTGAGGCCTTCCCAAAGCTCCCTGCTCCACAGCTCAAGTAGGAGGTGGTCTCTGCAGAGAAAATACTGGTAATTACTGCAGTTGAGGCTGTGTGCCATTAAGCAAGCACTAGGTTCCTCCTGGGAACAGTTCCCTTGCCTCTCCTCCAGGCTTTCCCAGCTTAATTAAATAACTTGTTTGCCTTCTCATTAACAAACTTGTTAGCACTTTGTTCTTTTCCCCTGAGTTGCTCAGAAGAAAAGTTTTATGGGAGAATTTGTTTACCTAGATAGATTTGGCTTTTGGCTTTCATTTCTCCTATGGGATACTGAGGTATCTAGGTCCCCCAAACAAGCTATGTGAGGCAGTGATAGTTCAGCAGTGGGTCCAAAGCTCCTCTGCTGAGTCAAAGGGATGTGAAAACAAAAGGTTGACTAAGGATAGGAAACTTCAATGCAGCTGCCTGAAATCTAATTGATAAGGAGGAAATATTTAAGACTTGTTTGCATATACTGCTCAAAGACTGCCAGGCTCATTGCATGCTGTTGGGCCTCTGATTAGAGGTACCCATGCCTTCTGGTCTCTCCTTCCCATGTACAATATTTCTGCAGTCCCTAGATGAGGGTATAGCTTTATGGTGCTCACCAATCACTCTCACATTTCAGTAGCAGCTCCGTACTGAGGCAAGGACGGACAGGATATATATTATTGTTCCCCATTTGTCAAATAGAAGCCTGAGGCTCTAGTAGCTTACCTAGAACAGGGATTGACTGCATTGGTAGGAGGACTTCTAGCTCATCTCACTTAAGATGAGGTGAAATGACATTCAAAATTGCCCAGACTTTCAGCTCATTCAGACCAAACATCAGTAATTCAATTCAATATTTATATATTTATCACCAATATTAGTAGTAATATTAGTGATACTGTTTATTAATTGCCCACTAAAGTGGCTATAAAATGTATAAATCAGGAAACTGAGACTTAGAAAAGCCACATGACTAGTCCAGGATTACAGAGAAAATGATAGATCTGGTGTTCATGTCTAGCTTAGCGGAACGGGAGGGGTACCTGCTATGAACATTCTAGTGCAGATGTCTTCTTTATAGAATGTCTTTTTTTCATTTGTGTAAATACCCAGTAGTGGAATTGCTGAGTCAAATGGTAGTTTTACTTTGAGGTTTTTGAGGTATCTCCATATTAATTTCCATAGAGGTTATACTTGTTTGTAGTCCCACCAGCAGTGTATGAGTGTTCTTAGCTCGCTGCATCCACACCAACATTTGTTGTTTTGGGACCATTTGATAAAAGCCATTCTCATTGGAGTTAAGTAGTACCTCATTGTGGTTTTGATTTGCATTTTCCCTAATCATTAGAGATGTTGATCATTTTTTTCATTTGTTGGCCATTAGTCTGTCTTCTTTCAAAAAGTTTCTGTTCATATACTTTGCCCACTTTTTAATGGGGTTGTTTGATTTTTTTCTTGCTGATTTTCTTGAGTTCTATATAGATTCTGGTTATCAGCCTTTTATCAGATGTGTAGCATGTGAATATTTTCCCCCATTCTGTAGGTTGTCTATTCTCTCTGATGATAGCTTCCTTGACTGTGCAGAAGCTTTTTAATTTGATCAGATCCCATTCATTTCTGTTTGTTGTTTCTGTCATTGCCTTTGGGGTCTTCTCCATAAATTCTTTGCCTAGGCCAATGTCTAGAGGAATATTTCCAATATTTTCCTCTAGAATTCTAATAGTTTTCACCCCTAAAGTTCAAGTCTGTTACCCAGCATGGGTTGATTTTTCTAAGAGGTGTAAGGTGCAGATCCTGTTTCAGTCTTCTACATGTGGCTATCCAATTTTCCCAGCACCATTTGTTGAATAAGGATTCTTTTACTCAGTGTATGTTTTTGTCTGATTTGTCAAAGATTGGATAGATATATGAAGATGGTTTTATATATGGGTTCTCAGTTCTATTCTGTTGGTCTATGTCTCTGTTCTTGTGTCAGTACCATGCAGTTTTGGTTAGTATGGCCTTGTAGTATAGATTGAAGTCTGGTAAGTTGATGCCTCCCAATTTGTTTTTTTTTTTTTGCTTAAGGTTGCTTTTGCTATACAGGATCTTCTCTGGTTTCATATGAAGCATAGAATTATTTTTTCTACATACGCAGAAAATGATGTTGGTATTTTAATAGGGATTGCATTGAATCTGTAGATCACTTAGGGTAGCATGGACATTTTAACAACATTGGTTGGTATGGTTTTCCAGCTGCTTACATCTCCTGCTATTTTCTTCCTAAGTGTTTTGTAGTTCTCCCTGTAGAGGTCTTTCATCTCCTTAGTTAAATATATTCCAAGGTATATGATTTTCTTTCTTGCTATTGTGAAGGGCATTGAGTCTTTCATTTGGTTCTCAGTTTGACTATTACTGATATATAAAAATGCTACTCATTTGTGTACATTGATTTTGTAACCTGAGACTTTGCTGAATTTGTTGATGAATCCCAGTAGTCTCATGGCAGAATCTTTGGGATTTTCTATATATAAGATCATATTGTCGGCAAAGAGTGATACTTTGACCTCTTCTGCCCCCATTTGGATGCCCTCAATTTCATTCTCTTGTCTGGTTGCTTTGACTAGGACTTCCAGCACTATGTTGAATAGAAGTGGTGACAGAGGGCAACCTTGCCTGGTTCCAGTTCTAAATGTGAATGTTTTCAATTTTTTTTCTATGTTCAGAATGATGTTGGTTGGTGGGTTTGTCATATATGGCTTTTATCATTTTGAGGTAAATCCCATCTATGCCTATTTTGTTAAGTGTCCTTACCATAAATGGTGTTGAATTTTGTTGAATGTCTTTTCTGTGTCTATTGAGATGATCATGTGGTCTTTGTTTTTATTTCTTTTTATTTGGTGAATTACATTTGTAGATTTGCATATAGCGAATCATCCCTGCATCTCTGGGATGAAGTCCATTTGGTCACGAAGGATTATTTTTTTGATAAGCACCTAAATTCAGTTTGCTAAGATTTTATTGAGAATTTTATATTATGTATCTTCTCAGATCACAGTGGAATAAAATTAGAAATTAACTCTAATGGAAATTCTCATCTCTACACAAAGTCATGGAAACTAAACAATCTACTACTGAATGACAGGTCAAGGAGGAAATTAAGATGGAAATCAAAAGATTCTTTGAAGGAAATGATAAAGGAGACATAAGTTATCAAAATCTGTAGGACACACTAAAGCAGTCCTGAGAGGAAAGTTTATAGCCATAAAAGCCTATATCCAAAAGACAGAAAGATCACATATCAACATTCTAAGGAATCATCTCAAAGAATTGGAAAAGGATGAGCAAGCCAATCCCAGACCCAGCAAAAGAAAAATAATAACCCATATAAGAGCAGAACTAATTGAAATCAATAGCAAAAAAAAAAAACTATACAGAAGATGAATTTTAAAAGTTGGTTCTTTGAAAATATAAACAAAATTGATGTACTTCATACTAGATTAACCAGAAGCAGAAAAGAAAGGACTCTAATAAGCTCAATCAGGAATGAAAAAGAATAAATTACAACTGATACCTTTGAAATACAATATATCATCTACAAATACTATAAAATATCTATAAACAGAAACTTGAAATTGTGGAGGAAATGGAAAATTCTTAGAAACACAAAACTTCCCTAGGGTCAATGAGGAAGAAAGAGAATTACTGTACAGATCAATATCAAGTACCAAATTTGAAACAGCAATAAAAAACCTTACAAAAACAAAAAAAATTCCTAGACTAGATGGTTTAACACCCGAATTTTACCAGATCTACAAAGAACTTGTGCCTATATTGCAGAAATTGTACCACAACATTGAGAAGAAAGGAATCCTGTCCAACACATTTTATGAAGCAACATCACCCTGATACCAAAGCCAGAAAGGGACTCAACAAAAAAAATTACAGACCAATACCCCTTATGAATATAGATGCAAAAATTTCTCTATTTTTAAACATTAAATTGGTGGTAATTTGTGACAGCAGCAGTAGGAAACTAATACAGGGATTTTATGTAAGGATATAAGAATCTTTGAAAGCATTTACAGAAATGAGTAACCTGATCAAAATTAAGAAATAAAAAAAATAATAAAATAAAAAATAAAAACAAAATTTTTAAATAGTATAGGATTTAGCCGAGAATAACAACATAACTTGAATGAATTATAGCCTTGCTCATACTCCCAGATAACAACTATGCATGAACAAAAAGCTGTTTTTTCTTGAGAAAGAAAACAGAGGAAGCCTATTGTTCAGGTGGCTGATGACAAGGGTGAATATATAAAGAGACTAGCCAGCTCAAGCTCCCACACTGAAAGAGTTGTTCTGGCCCTTATCCCTGGGCTTAATGTAAACTCAAAGAACATGTGTGCTCTTCCATTTGCTCTCATTATTCTCCTTAGGAGACTTTTGGCATCATCTAGATCAATTTGTTAGGATATCTGGTAAAGGTTCTTCCATGAAGATTTTGAAAGATTCTGAGGTTTAGAACTTGAGATGAAAAGAGGCCAAGCATGGCTTACGTAGACATCCTGGGAGTGGGAAGTTCTGATATTTTCTATTTGTGAGCTTTCTGTGTGGTGGCCAAAGTCACTAATTATTTAGCCACTGCCTGCATGTCAGTAAAATGACACAATACTGGGCATTACTTTAGTCCATCTGTTAAAATGCCAACTTCACATTTGGACATGGGAGCATCACTCTGAATTGCCTTTATTTGAGTTAGCAATTTGTACATTGTCTGCTGGAGAACGAGCAGAGAGTATCGCCACAAAAGTTAGTTTCCAAAAAAAGGGCAGAAAGTTGTCCTGAATCATGGTCTTTTCTGCCATGAGCTCCTCTAGTCCCCAGACACTGAATTAGAGCTCCCTACACACTTTCCTTGTGCTCCCCTTTACCCTTTACCTTAAGATCTGCTCAATGAATCAGCATAAGCAGGAAACTAAAATGTGATAAGGAAAATGAAAACACTCAGATGTTCATGGCTGTCATTCCAGATCCTAGTCGCCTTTTTCTGACTTAGTCCTGCTTTGGTGGGGTTATTCAATTTCCAAATTCAAACTTCAACTCTCTGAATGCTGTTGGTTTGGATTAAGACAATCATCTTTCCTTTTCTCTGCAGATGGCCTCAGATAATTTGACCTTATTAGCTGTCTTTTGGGATCCCTTTTCCAGTCCTGGCCACACCCTGCTGGCAGATCAGCTGGTGACTCACCACAACACCTTCTGCAGGTTGCCACTTACCTGACACCTCAGGCTTACGCTCGTCTACAGTGCATTCACCGATGATCATAGGGAAAACACCACAGTACACAGGGTTTATCAGGCCCCCTGCCCGTTCAGAGATTCAGTGTTCTTCCAAAATGTTTAAGATTTCCATGAAGATACAAGCCTACTACCCATGAGTAATACAGAAAGCGTGAGTAATCATGAATTTAATGATCAAGGTAAGGCAGCCTGGTCATACTCAAGACGGCAGCTAGTGCCAAGCTCATTTGAATTATTTGAGTAAGGAAGTACATATTCATAATGACTTTGGCCTCTGTCAGGCTCTAGGTGTGCCTCTTATTAATTGAGTGAATTCAGGTACTATTTAAAACAAAAACAATTTTGTTGCCTACCAGCCCCCATTCAGGAAATGAAATCAAGTTCTGGTAGCAGTTAGACACCTCTACAGAAGTCTGCTCCCACCACTGCCACTCTGTGCACAGGAAAGGAGGAAGAAGTCTTGAGGTCTCACCTTCCCCATCTGATATATAATAGAGGTTCGTTCAAGGAGCAACAGGTTTCTAATGACCCCCATGTTTAAGTGAGCTGGGTAAGAAAGTTCTAATATTGAAACTCCTTTCAGCCACTGATATTTGTAAGTCAAAAAAGGAAAGAAGAAACATTATTGTTTGCCATGCTTTTTCTTGTGGCCAAGATTATTATTTACATGCAGGAACTGTCCAGTTCTGGTGACAAGCAAAATAGAAAGCTACAAAGGCTGATTGATAGGTATAACCTCAAAATTGTTTCATAATTACATAACTTCTCTCTCGTCAGAGGTTAGCACAGAGTGAGAAGGCCATCAACAGTCAAGTTTTTGAGTGACTCCAACCAATGCCATTGTTCCTTGTTTATCTTTCAAAACACTTCATTTCTCAACTCTTCATGAGATTATAACATTCTGGAATGTAATTTCTGCAAAGCTTTACGGACATATCTCTTAGCTTAAACAAGACAGCAATTCCAGCATTTCTGAAACCATTGTGGAGGAGGTAAGGTGAGATCTCTGGGAATTTCTTTAGAGAAAGATCTGGGTACCTAGTTGTTAACCTCATCATCACAGTGGATGATTAACCTTGGGATTGTCTGGAAGAAGAAGAGCTATATTCAGAAAAGTAAGAATTAAATCAATATCTGTCTTGAAAATAGACATCTTTAATTCTCTCCCAACTGGGGCATGAGCAAAGAGAAGTGCATTTTAACTATATCGAGTTTTAAAATTCATTCCCAGGTGTCTATTGACAAGAGTTGATATTTAGAGATTTTAGGTTTTCTTGGCTGGAGGACAAGACAGTCATGTGAGAATATCATGGAATAATACTTGCTAAAAAATAAATCAGAATATAAAGCTTTCTTATGTAGTTTTAATCCTAACTTTTAAAAGCACACACATATCCACACAATAAATACTTTCTCAATTCTGCAACAAGTTACTCAAAAATAGGCTTATTTACTTTGTCATGAATCAATTTATTTTTATTGTATTCTTCATTTTATAACAAGTGGCAGAAAAAGTTTTTCTATCTTTTTCTGATGAGCTATACTTTATTCATTCAAGTATAATGATTTTTTTTTTTTTTTTGGTGGTGAGGTATAATGCTGAGGCAGGGATGGTCAATTAAATAGATTAGCTGCTTTGGGATATATTCTGACTTTTGCATGGTCTGATACATGATGAATATTTTCTATGTATTTCGTGCATGTTTGAGAAGAGTTGGGTTCAGAATCCTATTTAAGTAAGATACATATGTTAATTAAGCTTGTTAATTATGTTGGACGAACCTTCTAAACTTTAGCTATTTTTCACCTTGTCTTTTCAGTAATTGAGAAAGAGGTAGAATCTGTAACTCTAAGTGATTTTTTTCAATTTCTCATTGTAGTTCCTTTGAGTTCTATCATATAATTTTATATAGAGTATACATTTATAAATATATATGATATGCGTGTCTTTTAAAAATAAAAAAAAGGAAATTTTTTGTTACAATGTACACATATGTGTAATATAAATACATCATTTTAATTATATATTCTTTGGAGTTAAATAATTTACCATTATCCGGTGAAATTTTATACTGATAATAATTTACTAAAAGTCTATTTTAAGCTACAGTATTATATCTAAAAATGCTTTTATCAAGTTAGGGTTTGAAGAACATAAATTTTTGCAACTTTTTTCAACCTTTACTGATCTTATGCTTTATTTATATTTTGGTAAAACATATAAATGGATTTATTTTTAATCCAAATTGAAAAATTTTGCTACTTCATTGCTGAGCCCAGTTCTTTTATGTACATTCTAAAAATGTATATATGAAGGGCTGTCCAGAAAGTATTGAGCCATGTAATACAAAAAATTATGTAATATATTAACAATGGCTGGACACTTTCTGGGCAGCTGTCATATTTTTATTTGATTCCTCCATCTTACTTTGTTCCAATTTGTAAAATTTATTATGTTTCTTGCTTCTTCATTCCTGTCAAGTTTGTTAATTTTTTTTTAATTTACATTCTCCTTAACATCAAGTCCCTTAGCAAACTCTCATGTGTTCTGGTCCCCCAACCTACAACTCTAACCGTATCAATATGTTCACATACTTCCTATTTTCTTCTCTTTGGTTCTGGCTATACTTAATTTCTAAGACTTATTTCTTCTCTTTGGTTCTGGCTATACTTATTTCTAAGTGAGAACTCCAATTAAGGTATTTGTTCACTCTTTCTTTACTTTTGTCCTCCAACATTTCTTAGATTTTTTTATTTTCAGTCTGAATAGTTTTTTCCCAAAAAAGCTGTGGGTCTTTGTATTGGCAAAACTTCTGGAGTCCTGAATATATGAATTGTTTTGTTTTGTTTTAAACATGATCAGATACATGTAACATAAAATTTATTATCTTAATCATTTTAAATGTACAGTTCAATAGTAGTAAGTACATTCATGTTGTGCAACTAATCTCAAGAACGCTTTTTCATCTTCAAAAAGGAAACTCTACCCATTTACCAACAATTTCTCCATTCCCTTTCCCCTGAGCTTGAAAAACACCATTCTACTTTATGTCTCTATGAATTTGAATACTACAAGCACTTTGAATATGTTTAATCATACAACATTTGTCTTTTGTGACAGGCTTATTTCACTTAACATAATGTCCTCAAGGCTAATTCATGTTGCAATGCACCGTGTGTCAGAATTTTCTTTCTTCCTAGGGTGTAATAATAATCCACTACATGTACATACCACATTTTGCTTACACACTCATCCATCGATGGACACTTGTACTGCTGTCACATTTTTACTCTGATTATTTGGGTTTTGTTGTTGCTGAGTTGTGGGAGTTCACTATACATTTTATTAAGCCCTCATCAGATATATGACTTGTGAATATTTTCCCTCACTTTCTAAGTTCCTTTTTTACTTTGTTGATTGTGTACTTTGATGCAAAGAAATCTAAAATTTTGACGTAGTTTAATTTTTCTATTTTATTCTTTTGTGGCCAGTGGTGCTGGTATCATATATAATAAACAGTTGCCAAATTCAAAGTCATGAAGCCTTTCACTTATGTTTTCTTTTGACAGTCTTATAGTTTTAGTTCTTATAGCATTGATCTACTTTATTTTTTCATTTTTATTTTTTATTTATTTAATTTTTTTTATTCAGGATATTATGAGGGTACAAACATTTTGGTTACATGTAATGCATTTGCCCCACCCAAGCCAGGGCTACAAGCATGTCCCTCCCCCATACAGTGCTCTCTGCTTCCATTAGTTGTGGGTTACCCCCCTCCATGGCTCCCCATGACCCCCCACATTGCCAGCACACAATGAGTATTACTACCATGTGAACACCTTAGTGTTGGTCAGTTAGTACCAATTTGATGGTGATTACCTGTGTGTGGTGCATGTTTTTCCATCCTTGTGATACCCACCTCACTTTGAAGGATGGGCTCAGTCTCTATCCAGGATAATATAACAGGTGCTGATAATATAACTATCACCATTGTTTCTTGGAGTTGAGTAGTAGTCCATGGTATACATATACAACATTTTATTAATCCACTCATGTATTGATGGGCACTTGGATTGTTTCCACATCTTTGCAATTCTGAATTGTGCTACTATAAACATTCTAGTGCAGATGTCTTTTTTATAGTATGTCTTTTTTTTTTTTTTTTTCCTTTGGATAGATGCCTAATAGTTGGATTGCTGGATCAAATGGAATTTCTATTTTTATTTTTTTGTGGTATCTCCAAATTACTTTTCGCAGGAGTTGTACTAATTTGCTTGATCATTGATCTAATTTTAGTTAATTTTTGTACATGATGTAGGTAAAGGCCCAACTTTGTTTTCTTGTATGTGAATATGGTATTGTCCAACACCATTTTTGAAATGACCATCCTTTCCTGATCAAATGATTTTGATACCCATGTCAAAAATCATTTGACCAAATATG
Organism: Mirza zaza; assembly: GCA_008750895.1. Lineage (NCBI taxonomy): Eukaryota > Metazoa > Chordata > Mammalia > Primates > Cheirogaleidae > Mirza > Mirza zaza. Next base: position 13,625 of record VSMD01070474.1, read on the forward strand.
TGAGGGTTTATCTCTATGTTTTCTACTCGATTCCATTGGTTTGTATATCCATCTTCATACTACTACTGTACTGTTTTGATTACTGTAGCTTTATAATAAGCTTTGAAATCAAGAAGTCTGAAATCTCCATATTTGCTCTTCCTTTTCAAGATTGTGTGGGTATTTGCAGTCCCTTGAAATTTCACATGAATTTTTGTATTTATTTTAAAAACCACTGTTGAAATTTTGATGCCAATTGCATTGCATCTGTAGATCCTTTTGCTATTGACACCTTAAAATATCAAGTCTTTCAGTCCATGAACACAGACGTTTTCCATGTGTGTGTCTTCTTTAATTGTTTCTTAATGTCATGTCATGTCATTTTCAGTTAGCAAGACATTCAGCTCCTTTGCTAAGTTTATTCCTAAGTGTTTTACTACTATTGAAACTACTGTAAATGGAATTACTTTCTTCATTTCCTTTTTGGATTGTTTATTGTTACTGTATGGAAACACAACTGATTTGCATGTGTGTTGATCATGTATTCTTCAACTTTGCTGAATTTGTTTATTAATTCTAAGTTTTTTTGTGAAATCTTTGGGGGTTTCCAAAGATAAGATCATATCACCTGTGAAGAGAGGTTATTTTACTTCTTCCTTTCTTTTTTAACTGTCTTTTATCTCTTTTTCTTGTATAATTGTGGCTTGGACTTCCAGTTTTCTCTCAAATAGAAGTGAAGAAAACAAGCATCCTTGTCACTTCTTGTTCTTTCAGGAACAGGAGAAATGCTTTCTGCCTTTTATCAGTGAAAATAGTACTAGCTGTGGGCTTTTTGTACATGTGCTTTATTATATTGAAGTAGCTTCCTCTTATTCTAGCTTGTTGAGTGTTTTTATGAAGAAATTGGGTAGAATTTTGTCAGTTTTTTAGCATCATTTGAGATAAGCATGTGTTTTTGTGTTTCTATTGTGTTAATGTGGTGTCTTATCCTAATTGATTTTCATATGGTGAACCATTTTTGCATTCTGAAAATAAACCCACTGGATCATGGTGCATAAATCTATTTAATATGCTATTGAATTACGTTTGCTAGCATTTTGTTAAAAATGCTTGCATCAATATGCATCAAGGATATTGGTACTTTCCATTACTTCTTATACCTCTGTATGGCTTTTTTAATTATTAGTGTCATACTGGCTCATAAAATGAGTTTGAAAGTATTTCTTTCATTTTAGTTTTTTGGATGAGTTTGAGGAGAATTGGTTTTAATTCTTTTTTAAATGTTTGGTAGAATTCACCGGCAAAACCATCTAGTCTGGACTTTTCTTTGTTGAGAGGCTTTTTATTTATGATTCAACCTCATTGCTAGTCATGTGCCTGTTCAGATTTTCTATTTCTTCATTATCCAAAATTGGTGGATTGTATGTTTCTATGAATTTATCCATTTCATTTAGGTTATCAGACTTATTGGCATGCAATTGTTCATAGTGTTCTCTATTTCTGTAAAATTTGTTGTAATGTTCTCTTTTTAACAGTTCACTTTATTATTTGAGTCTCTTCATTTTTCCTTAGTCAATCTAGCTAACTTTCTATCAGTATCATTTATCTTTTCAAAGAACCAACTCTTGTTTTCATTGAATTTCCCTATTGTACTCTAATCTCTATTGTGTTTATATTTATATGCAATATAATCTAATCTTTATAGTTGCCTTTTTTCTTTGCTATCTTTGGGTTTAGTTAGTTCTAATTTTTCATGTTCCTTAAGGTGTAAACTTATGTTGTTGATTTGAGATCCATCTTCTTTTTTAATATGTTCACATCTATAAATTACTCTCTTAGTACTGTTTTATCTGTGTTCAGTGAGATGTAAACTGGTGTTTTCATTTAATATCTCTAAATATATTTTTGAATTTGCCTTGTGATACTTTCTTTAATTTTTATTTCAGTATATTACAAGGGTACGAATGCTTATGTTACACATATTGCCTTTGCCTCACCTGAGCCAGAGCTTTAAGCATGTCCATGCCCCAGAAGGTGTGCACTGCACCCATTAGATGTGAATATATATGCTTTGATTGCTTAAGAATGTGTTGTTTAAATTCACATGTTCATGTATTTTCCAGTTTTCCTTCTACTAGTGATTTCTAGTTTCATCCACTGCAATCAAAAAAGATATTTTATATGATTTCAAACTTACAATGTATTAACACTTGTTTTGTTTCCTAATATGTGGTATACACTGGACAATTTTTGTGTTTTCTTATGAAAAATGTGTATTCTATTGTTGTTGGCTTCAGTGTTCTGGATATATGTGTTAGATCTGTTTTTCGTGATCTTCTTTTTTCCTTATTGATCTCCTGTCAGGTTGTTCTGTCAATTATTGAAAACGGGACACTAAAGTTTCCTACTATTATTTTAGGGCTGTCTATTTCTCCATTCAATTCCGTTGGTGTGTGATTTATATATTTAGAACCTATGGTTATTTTTGTTATATAATCTAGATGAATTGACCTTTTCATCATAATATAGTGCTAATGCCAATAGTTTTTTACTTAAATTTTATTTTATCTGTTACAAATATAGCAACGTCTGCTTTTTTGCATGGAATATCTTTTCCATTCTTTCACATTCTACCTATGTCTGTCATTAGATGTCTAAAGTGAGTCTTTTGTAGTCAGCATATATTTAGATTATGTTTTTAAATTCATAGCATCACATATACTTTTTGTTTGATAAGCTTAAACCATTTATATTTGAAGTAATCACTGTTAAAGAAGAAGTTATTATTGGCATTTTGTTATTTATTTTCAGTATGTTTTATAGCTATTTTGCTCCTCATTTCCTCCCTTACTACATTTCTTGTGCTGATTTTTATGAAGTGACATATTCTGGTTTCCTTCTATTTCCCTTTGTATATATTCTATGTATATTTCACAAATATATTTCACAGCTACACTTTCCTGCTAACTCCAATCCCTTCCCAAAACTGTAACACCCCAACTCACAAAAAACTTCTCGTTTTTTGATTTCTTAAGTTTTAAAATTTCAGACATAACATTTTTGACGAGTACTATATAAAAATTACTCTCTTGACCTGCTACAGACTGTCCAGTAAGATTCTTCAATCTTTATAAGTGTTTTACTCAGTAATTTTGGAATTTTTTGGCATTTTTACTTTGTTTTTAATATTCTTCAATCTTACTACAATGTGTCCTAGCATGGAGTTTTTCTTAGTTTGATGGGCCTGATCAATCTGGAAATAATCACGTTCTCTCAAAAAGGAATAATTCAAAGTCCAAAGAATTTGAAAATGCTAATTATGTAAAAGTTGCACAAACATGTGGTCCCCAAACTAAAGGAACTCATAAATTTAAACAGAAACTTGGAATCCATGCCGTGTACTGAGGTCCATCAAGGAAGTACACCAGGCGTTAAAGATGCCCAGATAAGTGAAACTGAGGACCCCGTAATAGCTTCCAGGACCTAAATCCTCACTTGAGTGTTGAAGGCTGTAGGGAAATAACCAGAAGAGGAAAAGTGGAAATCATTTGCCACACAGCAGGAAGGGAATAAACAATAACAAAAACTGAAAAGAAAAGGTGCTGTATATTTCTAGAGCATGAATTATAATAAATACAAAACTACCAAGAAAAAAAATACAATTTATTCAAAGCCCTTCAAGTCATGGAAATGATCAGGAATTTTTACCAACCAAAATGGAAACTTGTTGAAGGATTTCAAGACAGATAAAGCCATGCCTTTGTAAAAACAAACCTATCTGGTTGACTGAAAAGAGCTATTTAGTAAAAGTAAGACTAGTATGAGAAATGTAACTGACAGTAATAAAATCAAAGCCAAAAATAAATGCCACATTTCCACACCAGGGAGCATACAGAAGGCCAGCAAACCAACAGTGACGTGGACAGGTAAGACACAGAACAAGCTCCAAGCCCAAGCCCCAGAGAGACAGGATGCTAATTAGAGCTGATTAGGGAAGAGCCAAGTGTACTAGGGTTGAAACCCCAGCATAGAACCGTAGTGCTGTGACAGAAGGTTATTCGTGTAAGGCAGGAGGCTGCAGCCCATTTACACATAGGCCACTTCAGTCACAGTGGTTGTGGGAAGAGTCAGAAACCAAGAGGCAGGCATTGGGGGATGGGCTCCAGCCCAAAATGGGGTGGGAAGAGGAAGGAAGGATTTTGACATCACAAAACCCATATTCTAAACATGCAACAATTACCTGTTTCCAAACATTCTTCCACCACACCCACTTTTGACCAAATTCAACTATCAACATTAAAAGGGAAGAACTTCTTTAAATTTCCTAATACATCAGGTATTGATCTATTTTTCAATGTGACACATCTGGCAATTTAGACTCTCTTTCTCATGCACATCTAAGGACAACAATTTGGCATGGGCCACTCACATGGGCATAATTCATATTTTACATTGTCTATATAAATGTGCAACACTGTATGTCATTTTTCTCTTGTAGGTAGAGCTATCACTTGAATAATTATGACTGAATACAAGAAAATTGTTCTGCTGAAAGGATTAGAGAACATGAATGATTATCAGTTTTCAGCAATTAAGTCCTTACTGGTCAAAGACTTACAACTGACAAGAAAAATGCAAGATGACTATAACAGAATTAGGATTTCTGATTTGATGGAAGAAAAGTTCCCAGGTGCTGCCTGTGTGGACAAGTTAATAGAACTGGTCAAAGATATAGAATCCCTTAAAGGCCTTGCTGACAAGCTTCGGAAAGAGAAGTTAAAAGGTAATAGGGAAAATCCCACACGTGACCAACCCAGTCCGGAGTAGAAACCCCCCTTGGTCAAAGTTGATACTTCCCAATTTATGACTCAGTAGCCAAGACAATGTTGGCACCTCAAAGGCCAACCATTTGACAACTTAGGACATTCTGTTTCTTACAAACAAGATCGATATATTTTGGAGACTGTATTTGGGGTTCCTTATCCTTATAGGTGATAAGGAACAAGAGACAGAGGGAGTTGATGACAGACTGAGATTTCCAGTACATTAGAAACATTGGAAAGTGACAAAAACAATATGACAATTTGTGATTTCTTTTTAAAATGTTTATATATTACCAGTTAATGAAGCAAATTGTTATATCATGATATGTGTAGAACATTCCCACTTATTAAATCACTGGGCTAAACTGTTCATTAATTCCAAAGCCATTATCACTACTTTGTTACATCACAATGCAAGTCAAATTTTGTTTCGCTTATTTCTGTAATTTGAACAGATCTTCCACAGAAAATGATCAGCCTGTCAGCGTCATGAAAGCTTTAGAGTTTTAAAAGGAAATGATACAAGAACAGGAATGGGAAAGGGTTCGACTGATCCATGGAGTTCAGAGGATGGGAAGGAGGTTCTCAGTGCACAGGGGAGGAGTCCGGGAAGCACTGAGGAGCGTGAGACAGTGTCTGTGCCTGTGCTGTGACTGCTGGTCACCTTGAGGCCAGGCTGGGCTAGTGCAGTGGAGGTAGACTAAAGCACACCTGAGCCCTCTGCAGACACTGAGACGAAATAGTATTTACACTACTTCAGCTGCCTTAGACCAAGAGCTCTGGGTTTATTGTGCCTTTTTTTTTCTTCTTTTTTTCTCCAGTTGCTAGGAAAATGAGAGCAAAAGGAAGAACTCCAGTAAAAAAGAAGAATCAGGAAGAAGTGGATCCTGCTACACCTGCGCCCACCACAAGTAATGCTCTGACATCTGAAGGAGCAGACAAGACCCCTGTACCTCAGGTAAGCTTGATGAAGAGGAGCAGGATTGAAGGTCCACATAAGAAACTTTGCTATGGCACTTGGTTCTTCATTAATCTTCCAGCACAGTTTATATTTACGTAATTGAGTAATTACGGGTCATCTTTGTGCTAGGCAAAGAATGAGGACTGTAAAAAATGTAATAAAAATTTCTGTGACATATATATATATATATATATGATGGTGATATATACATATATATATCTATATATCACCATCCTCATTATAAAAATAGGACAAAAATAAATTCAAGATGGGTAACAGACTTAAACCTAAGTCATGAAACTATAAGAATTCTAGAACAAAATGTTGGAAGAACTCTTATGGATAATGGAGTAGGGAAAGAATTTATGAAAAAGATCCCAAAGGCAATCACAGCAACAACAAAAATAAATACTGGAACCTGATCAAATTAAAAATCTTCTGCACAGCCAAGGAAACTATCACAAGAGCTAACAGACAACATACAGAATGGGACAAAATATTCACATGCTAGAAATCCAATAAAGGGCTGATAATTAGATTCTATACAGAACTACAGAAAATCAGCAAGAAAAAAATCAAATGACCCCATTAAAATGTGGGCAAAGTAGATGAACAGAAACTTTTGAAAAGAAGACAAAGGGCCAACAAACATATCAAAAAATGCTCAACATCTCTAATCATCAGGGAAATGCAAATCAAAACCGCAAGATATGACTTATCTCCAGTGAGAATGGCTTTTATCAAAAAGTCCCAAAACAACAAATGTTAGCATGAATGTAGAGAGATAGGAACACTCATACACTGCTGGTGGGATTGCAAACTAGTAAAAGCTCTATGGAAATTAGTATGGAGATACTTCAAGGAGATACAAGTGGAACTACCATTTGATCCAGCAATCCCATTACTGGGTATCTACCCAAAGGAAAAAAAAGACATGCTATAAAAAAGTCATCTGAACTAGAATGTTTATAGCAGCACAATTCACAATTGCAAAGATGTGGAAACAACCCAAGTGCCCATCAAACCAGAGTGGATTAATAAAATATGGTATATGTATGCCATGGCACCTCTTGTATTATCCTAGATAGAGGTGGAGCCCATTCTACTAAGTGAAATATCACAAGAACAGAAAAACAAGCATGTACTTGTTTTTCTACATGTACTCGCCATCAAATTAGTATTACTTGATCAACACTCATGCACATATGGAAGTAACATTCATCAGGTGTCGGGCAGTTGGGTGGGGGAGGAGGGGATGGGTATATTCACACCTAATGAGTGCAGTGCGCACTGTCTGGGGGATGGACATGCTTGTAGCTCTGACTCGGGCAGGCCAAAGGCAATATATGAAATCCAAACATTTTTAACCCCATAACAGTCTGAAATTATATATATATATATATATATATATATATATATATATATATAAAATCAGATTTGAAATACATCTTGCCCATGCTTACGCAAATCTAGATCATTTAAATTCTAAATGTAGTGCTCTTCCCAACATACCACAGAGATAATTTGAAGAGCAACATGTCTGTTAAAATCATTCATCTTTTTTTTAACGCAACAATTTATACCCATTATTACTCACTGGCCATGAATTCAAGTGGTAGGTTGGAATTCCCTGTGATTTCCAAGGTCATCACATCCAATATAAATAAAATGTCCTCTACAGTGATGAAAACATCCTCTGCTTCTTTTGATACTGAACCTCCTTAACAGGAAAATTAAATTACTTTCAGAAAAGAAAATTGACAATCCAAGAAAGCACTGAAGCCAAAAGGAATAAGGCATCCCAAGAGCAGAGTCAGCCTCTCTTTCCTCCAAGACCCAGCACACCTGCAGCAACAGGCCATCCCTTACCTGCCCAGATAGCATCATCAGCTCCATCCAACGCTTCCTCAACTCAGGTATACTCTTTCTGTTTCTCTTCTCCAAATTTTCTTCAGTTCCGTAACAGGGCACTCTGCTGTTGTTATTGTTACTCTAACGTGTAACTGTTTTTGATACTCATTTGCTTTGGGAAAAGTGTTTCCTGTGTTATGGCAAATTGTTCACATTGTTAAGAAGCCACATCCAACTAAAGTCCAATCACCCACAGGTGATTGTTGTGTGTGACACATCAGGACAGACCACTCTAAGCACTTCTGTTCTGTGGAGGTAGATAGCTTGGCTGCTTATACTAGTTCACGTGAATCCATGCCCCATCTTTGCTCCCCACACTTCCTATTACAGATCAGGCACCTTTCTTTTCATGAAACTATTCTGCTGTAACTCTGATAGACCAGTCCACTGGGGAGAAAAAAAGATTAGAGATTAAAAAAAAAAAAGAATACTTGTTTTCTCTATTTCACTATTATTTCAGCCATCATGAAACGCTGTGAATACCCAGTTGAGGACATGGTTTTAACCAGAAATCCTCGACCAGGGCCTACTTATATGTTGAGCCAGCCCCTCTCTTTCTCACACTTGTAACAGAGCACTATTTTGGGAAATAGATAAAAGAGTTGGACTTTTAAAATGGCAAAGGGTACACTAAAGATAATTGGAAATCCTTACTGTTTGCAGCCTGTGGTGAGCACCATTCTCTATTTTTAATGCTACCCAAGTTTTTTTACCTTCTTTTGATTGTTTTTGGTTATTTAAGTGGGTATAGGGTATATTTGGATTTATTATTATATTCTAACCTTTCTTTTGAATCACCTCATAACAATGCTTTCATCATCCACTACTGTATGTTGATCTTGCACAAGATTGTGTTTTGCCTCAGGAAAACTATTCTGCATCTGTGAAAGTGTTCTACCTTCTGAGGTTGTTGAGCCTTGTACTTTCACTAGCTAAACTCTACCAGCTCACCAGCCTTTCATTTTTGTCAAGTAGTTTCTCTCTAGCCTCCTAGCCTCAACTCCAAATAACTATGACAGTTGTTGGGCCCAATGTTGTGATTGAGGTTTCTCTCCTGGGAAAGTGATTTTTTATTCCCTACTCAAGCTAGTAATTTTATTTTCCTGTGTCTTTCCAACACAGAATCAGAACACTCAGAGACAACGTCAAGTGGCTGCCAGGGGAAATGTTCTCCAAAAAGACCAAATAACAGTGATGGTACTGAAAGCAACACAGCCATTCGAATATGAGTCCCCTGACAAAGGGAAAAACAAAATGTTTCATGCTACAGTGGCTAGCAAGACTCAGTTTTTCCACGTGAAGGTTTTCAACGTCGGCTTGAAAGACAAATTCGTAAAACTGAAGATCATTACCGTATCTGATTACATGGAATGTAATGGAATCCTGGAGATAAATGAAGCATCATCTGTGTCTGAAGTTGGGCTTGATCCAAAGTTTGAGGTCCCAAACAGCATTATCAGAAAAGCAACCAAAACTCCCAAAATCAATTATCTTCACAAACAAGCATCTGGAACAATGGTGTATGGGTTGTTTAAGTTACAAAAGGTAATCTCTTAAAATTGTTGTTTTTTTTTTTATTTTTTCACCAGTACCTAGAATTAAATGTCTTAATTTACCAGACTCTGCTTACTGATTGAATAGTAAAATCCAAGATTTTATCATGACTAGAGACAGACGTGAAGTTTGCTCATCCAGTAGGAAATAGGACTAACCTTCCTACACCAGAATACATGAAAGTGCTTTGAAAAAAATTAGTAAGAAATGTTGGCAGTAATGGTTATCTGTTCTCAGCAATAATGAGCTAGGACAGTATAAGATGTATAGATCAACAGGTGTATGCCAATAATTTCTACTCTTTGAACTCTCTCCAAAGTGGAGCTCATAATTTTACTGTGATTTTGATAAATTTAATTTGAATAATGTATTGCCCTACCAAGGTTGAATTCTGGTTATGACATGTAATCAGAGCAGTAAATGAATTGACTGTCATTGTCCTAAATGCAAATACATCCAACAGGTACCCAAATCTAAACATTTGTACTCTCTGCTCTATCTTCTTTATTTATTCATTTATTTATGAAGATAGTATTGAAGAACTGAGAAATATTGAATTCTAGGTTTCATAGAAGATAAGGTAATCTAATCCCATCATTTATAAAAATAATAATTAAAAAGCATAGAGTTTTACTGAATGTCCATGTCCAAATTCAAGGGACTTGCTAGGATGATGTATTCAATTTCTCCCTCCTCACAAAAAGATTACAAACTGCTATGAACATAACTAACATTTCATATGATTGATTCTTTTGTAACCCTATATACATGTCTTCTAAGATAACCCATTTTACTTCCATACTTTCTCCCTTAAAGAGATCTTGCTTTAAATGCAATTATGGAATAGGTGAGGTGAGTAATAGCTTAGTTGTGGGAGACGCTATACAGGGTGAATTAAAAGGCAGTGGGACAAGATACTAGAAAAGAGTTATGAGGAAGGTTGAAAAAGAATGACTGAGTTATAGAAGATTTTTCCTATAAAATTCCTAACAACCTAATGAGTGAATAATTGTGGCAGGTGTTCCTTTGTTTCTTCATAGGACCAAGAGCCAAAAAGTCCAAAAAAAAATTTGCCATTCCCCTATATCCAGGTGTTTCATATAATCTCAGCTGACCTGAAGGTTGGAGCAGGAGAAAAATAGAGTGATATTTATTGTTCTAGAATTGCAAGCTGAAAAATACCTAGAGCAGGAAAAGCTTTTAAAATGCAAGACAATAAAAGAAGGGTGCTGTGAGATGACCTAGACCAACCTGCATATATATTGGTCCCTTCTATATTATTATTTGTATGGTATTAACTTTGTAGTGAGGCTTTCTCTCATATGTGTGGCACTAACAGTGTTCTCAGAATCTGGATGCTAATCGTTTTTTGCAGAAAACAGTGAACAAGACAAACACAATCTATGAAATACAAGATAATACAGGAAGCATGAAGGTAGTGGGGAATGGAAAATGGCATGATATCAAATGTGAAGAAGGAGATAAACTTCGACTCTACTGCTTTCAACTGAGAACAGTTGACTATACGATGAAATTGATGTGTGGAATTCACAGTTTCATCAAGGTGAGAATGGATAGAGGAATATTATTTTGCCAAAGAGGCAAATAATTTCATTTAGGCTTTGGGAACACCAGATTCCTCACATGGTGCATAGCCAGACCAGCAGGTAGAAGGAGAACCTAAACAATGCCCTTGTGCTCATTTGTGACCAGAAGATTTTTAAAAAGATATTGAGGAAATGGCATTCTGACAGCTATAGAAAGGTTATGATACTTGTGCTAATTGAGTTAAAATTTGTATAAACCAGTGAAGCAGGAAAATAATTTAACACAACAATCAAGAACATGGGCTTTGCATAAGATGTACTTGATTTGAATCCTGGCTTTGGCACTCACTAGCTGTCTGACATTGAAGTAATATTTTAATTGCTCTTCTAAAGTACTGAAAGTCTCCAGATTATATGGTTGGCTTAAAAATTATTTGAGACAATGCATGTATTTACTTATCTCATAACCTAAGAGAACCATGAGAGCATGAGAAATTGATCTGCAGTAGGAACTATTTTTTTTTTCCTTTAGCAAGGTAAAGACATCGAGAAGATCTTAGGCAAAGGAAATAACACACAAAAATTCCAAAAGTGTAAAACAGCATTATGAGTTCTGTACAACCAAAATTTAAGTAAATGTAGAAGACTGTGCGATAGTGAGGTCCAAAGATTAAAAAGGAGCCAGAAAGTGTAGCCTTTGTCAGAAATAAATTAATGGAAATCTCATTGTTGAAATACATGAAAAAATTTTAAATGAAATAATTTTACATGAAATGCATGTAATAATTTTATGCAGAAGAATGCCTGGTAACTTTGACATTTTAGCAAAAAATATTCTGGTAAGTATATGGTTGTATCAAAGAAAGATTAAGCTTGTGGGCAGAGATCTTAATTAGAAGTAGTGTGCTGGGGTTCACTCATATCCCTACAAAGTAGATTTTATTGTTAAATATTTAGGAATTGTATGAGCTGTTTGTTAAACCTTTGGTAGTTTGAAATCAGCCATGGTGGAAGTATGTACAACACCAAAATCTGCGGATGTTATAAATCAGAACTTTTAAAAAATTGGGCAGCTAGTTAACCAGGATACCACAGAAGACTATTTCAGAAATCTAAGAAGGGGAAATATAAACAAACAAAGATGAGTTAATGGTGGAAATAATTTTTTTGAAGCTAGATGTTCATGACTTTGTGATTAATTACATGATGATGACGAGAAACAGAAAAGGTTCAAGGAACATTCAGAGACAATTCAAGGATATTCTGCAGGATAAATAGTGATACTTCACTAATATTGAGAATGCCTGAGAAGAACATGATCCAGGGGTTGAAACATCTTCTGTTTTGTACAGGAGGAATTTGAGATATCTCTTCATAAATCTGGGGATATGAAGATCTGAATATACAGATCTGGAATAAAAAAGTAATTTTGTACTGAACATGTATATATTTGTCAGTTTAGAGATGCTTGTTTAAGTTATGTGTTTGGATTATATTATGTAAATGTAAAGTAAAATAATAGTATGTACATTTATACTAACAGAAAACACTGAACACTCACTGTGTGTTAGGAAATATTCTAAACACTGTAAGTATCTCAGCTCAACTAATCCATACAAGAGACAATGATGAAGGTACAGTTATTATTCCTTTCACCTAGATATAGATACTAATCCTCATAAAGAATTTGCCCTAATTGACACAAGCAGCTAGTGGGAGAACTGAGATTGCAGTTCAGGCTGCCTGGTTCAAGAATACAGATTTTTAGGGAAGATGAATGAGATTAGACACATGAGAGTGAAGCCATGGAAAAGACCTTTATCTATTTAGGAGTGGCCAGAGGTAAAGGATACTGCAAATGAGAATGAAAATGAGTGAACAGAAGAGGCAAAGGAAAACGGAAAGTGTGTATAACAATCATCAAAAAAAATGTTTAATGAGAAAGACATTCAACACTCCTCACACCAAACAGAAATAGCCAACGGTGCCCTAGTGTCTTTGAATAACTGTATCATATATAAAAAGGTGCTATCCTTTATTGAAAAGAAATTTCTAGCCAACAAAATAAAAATGTAGTTGCCTCTACAGGACATCATGCCAAATATCTCATACCAAAAACCACACTCACGACAAGCACAGAGGCTCACAATGGGAGACTTGAGAGCACGAGCCAAAGCTAAATTTAAATGCAAAGGATTAAATCGGAAATACTAACATAATCAAGCACATAGAAATACACATGAACCTCAATTTTCCACATCTCAAATTCCCCAATTCAACAATGCCTCTATCCTAATCTAAGGAGGACCAGTTACATCATGAAAAATTCTTACCAATTATAGCCACCTGCCAATATTCTGCCTTACTCGGATCTGCCCTTAATGTGTTGCACTGGACGAATAAGCTATTGCCCTTCTCCTGTGATTCTGTCTTGATCCCTTTATGGACCCTGCTCTGTTCTAACGTGCCCATGAGGAAATGTCTCTATTCAGGCTCCAGATCATGTCCAGAGGAGGACTCGAAATATGGTAATGCATTAAAGAGGATGGCTAAGAGAAACAGTGACCTCTAAGAAGAAAAGAGAACAGCACTGTAGCCAATAGGAGGGACAGACGTTGTGAGTGATGGGAGAATTATGAGCAGAGATTCGTCTCAATACCTGAGATCTCACTGTCTTTCTTCTCTCTCCTTCTAGGTCATCAAGACCAAGAAAAACAAGAAAGTATCAATGAATTCTAATTGAAATCTGCAAATTGAAACACACAACCTTGTACAAATCAATTAGATTTTCAATAACAGGGTTTTTGTTGAAAAGTTAAGACTTTCATTTAATTTAGAAGATTTCATTTAAATTCCGAAGATATATCCTAGCATATTAAGAGCTTTTATAGCTGAGTTGTAGATTAGGTTACTTTCTAAAATAAAATTTTCTTCTTATACTCTTCTGTATTTTCTATGAACTTTGCATCTATGACATTCTAAATTCAAAAAATAAAATAAAATAATGTAAAGGACGTAAAGTTTCAGCGATGTCCTCTTAATTTCCATAGTGAGCCGCTTGAGGCAGGGTGCTTTGGGCACTGGGAGGCCCACAGAGCAGAGCACACAGGGTGGGGCACAGTGAGAGCCTCATCGGCACTGGGGTCTTCATTGTGATTTCCTAAATAAGGTTCCAATTAGAGTCATGTGTGAGTTTATACAACCCATGACTGAAAGAATAAGTTCTGTACCCTTGGAATGTGTTCAGTAGGTCCAGAGGAAATAATTCTGCTAGGCAGTTATGTCCCCCAGAAGGAGAATATCTGGGTAATTTGTCTCCCTGAAAAGGACACCATTGGTGATTTGCACAAAGCTACCAATATGTGTAAGAAGCTTCTCATTCCTAGTTGCTGTGGATTCTCATACCCTATTCATTTGATTTTTACATGCATCTCATTATTAGTATTACAAGTATATTTTCAAATGCTCACATCTTAAATGTGTGGATACTAGGCAAAACCTACTCGGTAGAAATATATGTGGAACGAAAAGTAATGAAGAGTGACTGAAATCTACTCTAAATGACAATATCATATAAAGAAATTAAATATCTAAAAATAATATTTTAAGAGGTAAAACAAAACAATAAGAATGTATCCACATCTTTGCAATTGTGAATTGTGCTGCTATAAACATTTGAGTGCAGATGATTTTTTTTATAGACTATCTTTTGTTCCTTTGGGTAGATGCCCAGTAATGGAATTGCTGGATCAAAACGTAGATCCACTTGCAGTTCTTTGAGGTATCTCCATATGACTTTCCACAGAGGTTGTACTAGTTTCTGCCCACCCCTCCCCAGCAGTATATGCGTGTTCCTATCTCTCCCCATCTTGGCCAACATTTATTGTTTTGGGACTTTTTGATAAAGACCATTCTCACTGGAGATAAGTCAGATCTCACTGCGGTTTTTATTTGCATTTCCCTGATGGTTAGAGATGTTGAGCATTTTTTCATATGTTTGTTAGCCATTAGTCTGTCCTCTTTCTGTTCATGTCTGTTGCCCACTTTTTGATAGGGTTATTTGTTTTTTTCTTGTTGATTTTCCCAAGTTCTATATAGATTATAGTTATCAGCCCCTTATTGGATGTGTAACATGTGAATATTTTTTCCCATTCTGTAGGTTGTCTGTTTTCTCTTGTGATAGTTTCCTGGGCTGTGCAAAACATTTTTAATTTGATCAGGTCCCATTTATTTATTTTTGTTGTTGCTGTCATTGTCTTTGGGTCTTCTTCATAAATTCTTTGCCTAGGCCAATGTCTTATAGAGTTTTTCCAACATTTTCTTCTAGGATTCTTATAGATTCATGCCTTAGGTGTAAGTCTGTTATCCACAGTGAGTTGAGTTTTGTGCTCCTAGCCAGAGCAATTAAACAAGTGTAGTCCTGTATTTTATGGCCAAAGACTTGCATCAACACAAGAGTCCTTCAAGAGAGTGTTAGTTAAGTTAAACACATCATGAAATACTATGGAACTATTTTTAAAAATAAGATGGTACTGTACAAGAAAATGAGAGTATCTCCAAGATTTCTTATTAAGAAAAAGAAAAGTGAATATAGAGCACACTATACAGTACGAGGCCTTATGCATAATAAGAATGAGGGATTATACAATATTCATATCTTCTGGATTTTGGATATAGAAACTTTATAATCCTAGGGAAAAACTATTAAAGGTGATCTATTAGGGTGAGGTGAGAAGTAAAGAGGAACAGATAGTTTGAGGAATTGGGACAAGATTTCTTATGTAAATTTGTTTAGATTGCTTTGTTTTTTCAACCTTTTAGGTGTATTATTTATTGAAGCAAATAAACTATTAAAAAAAAAACTACTAAGTGAAATGATGTATTGTGGTCATATGTCTTCTTTGCCCAAGACAACTCTGGTTTATATCTGATGTCCTAGGGAACATTAATATCATCTCATTTTGCTTTCTGATACACTTGAGTCTGAACTATAAACTATATACATCCTACATTGTAGCATGTTAGCTTTAATGCTAGTACAAAGTGAATGCTCTGATTGGGTTGCCTTTTAGTCCTGGCTTCTTGTTGTCCATCCTGCTGCAGTCACTACCCAGATGTCACAATGGACAAGGTGTCAAAAGTCAGGCCTAACCTCAGGCATTTACCCTAATATGCCACACACAAAGGCTCTGCTTCTCAAATATCTGTTTTTATACCGTAGCACTTATAAAAAGTGCTGAATGTGTAGGGCACACTGAGGTGAACAGAAAGTCTGCCTACTGCCAGAGGCAACCAGTCCAGGGACTCCAATTCCCTTAGGTCCTATCTGACCCTTCAAAGCCTATGTGTTGGGGGTGGAAACTCAGTAACTCAGAACATCTGTTATAGATGTCCATTGGGAAGATCTGGGCTAAGAATGACCTAAGCTTTGTATTCTAAAGGGAAAAACCTAGCAAGGTTTTAAGAGAGGAAAAGATTGTAGAATGAAAGGCAAGGGGAGTTTGCATTTATGAATT
Organism: Mirza zaza; assembly: GCA_008750895.1. Taxonomy (NCBI): domain Eukaryota; kingdom Metazoa; phylum Chordata; class Mammalia; order Primates; family Cheirogaleidae; genus Mirza; species Mirza zaza. The sequence goes on from VSMD01070474.1 coordinate 29,916, forward strand.
GATCTAAGAGATTACCTCCTGGTGGAGTTGTAGGAGGGGCACTCAATCTTTAACACACTCATTTGACTCTTGAGAGTTCATCCATTCATTCATTCATTTGTTCAAATATGAGTGAACAGCAGGCATTGTAGTAGAATCAATTAGCGAGGTATAGGCTGCCTCGAGTTGTTAGATGACGACTTAAGTCTTCCAAGCAGGATTGTAAGTGACCAATGGTCACCACGCAGTACAGACTTCACAAATATTATTCATCACTAAGTACATTATTCTGTTACCGTAATTATAGTTATTATTATTACTGTGATGACCTACAGAGCTATTAATTAATGTAACCCAAGCCATTTCAAAGACAAGCAGTTTCCAACCATTCTTTAGTGCTGCCGTCATAGGAAAAAATGTAGTGTCTGCTGTGCCCACAACCATTCTTGCAAAAACGGTAGTCTGTGCAAACTGAGGTACAAAAGGAGAGAAGGGATAGGAGCCCGAGAGCAGGCCAGGTCTTGGCAGGCCAGCAGGATGGAGTATTACACCTTGCATTTAGGGAAACAGCATGAAAGCAGGGAATACTTTGCTCACGTTACGTAAAGACTACTTTGGACGAACTCAGGTCTAACGGAGAGGCTTCATCTGCAGTGTTACCAGGTCTACTAACCCCACACATAATAAAAATGTGAGATCTATGTAAAAGTAAGCATTCTCAAGGAAATAAATCACCACTACAGAAATGGGTGTGGAAAACTTTGATGTAATAATGATTAAGATTTAAATTTAAGATTCTATTATTGTCCCCATTTTATGTACAAGGAAACCAAGCTACAGGGATGGCAAGTATATAGCACAAGGTCAGACAGCAAGAAAAGGGTAGAACTAATGTTCGAACATATGCATAAAGGCTTCAAAGTATATGCTTTAACCACTACACTGTTCTGTCTCTGGGAAACTGAGGCTACTTTATTTATTGACACACACTTAGTATGTTTTATTTAAGTTAACTTAAATTAAGGCTTTTTTAGAGAAAACAAAATTTAGGTCAGAGAGAGGAGTTATGTTTTTTGCCCAAGATCACAAAAGTGAAAAATGGCAAGATTTTAATTTGGAAGAACACATTTACCTCTCTGCTCTGGATATTCAGATCTTACCAATCGGAGCCTGGTTCAGGTCCTTCTTTCCTTGAGAAGTGCTGCAATCATAGAATCAAAACTCCCTAAGGAAAACTCTTTCCTTGAGAAGTGCTACAATCATAGAATCAAAACTCCCTAAGGAAGGAATGGGGCTGTCACCTCCCTGCCATCCTCTTATTTTGCAGACAGAGAGAATGAGGCTGAGGAAGACTTGCCATGGTCACCCAGCCAGCTGCAGTGGGTCTAGGGTTGAATTCATGTCTCCTTACAGTAAGCCCAACAGTCTTTCGAGTTTTCCTGTGAAAATATTGGGATATTTCTTTCTTCTTCATCAGGATATTATGAAGATTAAATGAAAAATATTTGAAAGCAGCTATTACTGTTCCTGGCATAGGGCAGACAGACAAAAAGTAATTGATTTGGTTTTCACCAGTGAAATATGTATGAATAACAAAAATGGAGAATATTCAAGACCCAGGCAGTATCTAGTCTCTGCAAAGATTTTGCTCCAGTTTTTCTCAATAGTTATCTGACCATCCTTCAGCAGGTATTTTGCCCTCAATTTACACGTCTAGGGCATGGCTCGGGGTCATGGTCCTCAAATTTGGCTCAGAATAAATCTCTTTAAAATTAACAAATTAAAATTAAAAAATAAAGTATGGACATTGAACTCAACTAAATTTAAAACCCTGCTCAGCAGAGGAAATGGGTGGGGACCTGGGGAGAAAAGAGGTGAGATGTGATCTAAGTAACTTCTTTTGTAACCTAAGCTTCCTCTTCTCTAAATAAAGATTTAAACAGTTGTTTTCTAGCTCCTAAGACACAGAAAATTTATGTTTCCCTAAAGTCATTAGAAAATGGTTAAGGGTTTTGAGGGGCATCAACAACATCACTTCAGTTTTCCTCCCACACTCTAATAACCCTAATACAACAAAGATCAAAGCCCTGAATTCTTTTCTTCAGTTACTCTCCTCTTTTCTGCACCACCCCTGCACATTACCTGACTGTTTTGGTGGCATTAAAACTCATAGCATCCGCCTCAGCATCCTTTCTGTCCCAGGACACTGCCCTACTTATATTTCATGTTCCTGGAGATGCTGGACTCCCAGGGGCTCCCTGCTGTGCGTTCCCTGCAGCAGCTAAGTGTGCCAAGCTTTCAGCAAGGGCTCCTCTGGGGCAGGAGGTTGGGCGCAGCAAAGGGAAGCAGAGCAGCTCTACTTCTCAAATGACTTTTCTCAACTCTGCAGCCCTCACTGTCAGGCTTTAGAATTCAATCCCAGGGACATTGCCTATTCTGGGCCACTCGAAGTTTTGCATGTCTCCTGTAGCCTTTTATGAGGAGAGAAGATCCAACTTGCCTATCCTCGTGCATACATGGCAAATAACTCCTTGAGAACATCAGAAGTGAGTTTCATCTTAAGAATTGTTTTGCAGGGAAACTTCTCAATCAGCTTCATCTTCACTCCATTCTGATTGGTCATACAGATGACCAGGGAAGGGTCAATCATCAGTCTGTCCATTACTAACCCTACCATGGTATGGAAAACATCAGCAGCACCGTCACGTCTACTTTGACTATTTCTGTCTCCTTGACAACCATCCCCACCACTACAAGCACCATCCACACCATCATTCATTCATTGATTTGATCATTGTCAAATACCTGCTATGTGCCAAGTGCTATTCTAAACCAACACCATTAGTATAATTTTATTCCACACCGTATTATTATTACATTGGACATTCACATAATGCTTATGCAGTTTTTCATCATCCCTTTCATTTTTATCTCTATCAGCACCATCTTCATAAAAGTCCCACAGTCGGCATATGAACTCTGACCTCATTTCAGCACTATACATAAACATATACTTAGACGGATATAGAGGAGTGCTATTCTAAACCAACACCATTAGTATAATTTTATTCCACACCGTATTATTATTACATTGGACATTCACATAATGCTTATGCAGTTTTTCATCATCCCTTTCATTTTTATCTCTATCAGCACCATCTTCATAAAAGTCCCACAGTCGGCATATGAACTCTGACCTCATTTCAGCACTATACATAAACATATACTTAGACGGATATAGAGGAGTGCTATTCTAAACCAACACCATTAGTATAATTTTATTCCACACCGTATTATTATTACATTGGACATTCACATAATGCTTATGCAGTTTTTCATCATCCCTTTCATTTTTATCTCTATCAGCACCATCTTCATAAAAGTCCCACAGTCGGCATATGAACTCTGACCTCATTTCAGCACTATACATAAACATATACTTAGATGGATATAGAGGACATATAAATAATAGATTGAAAGTATTAATCCATTGTAGAGCAATGGATTTGATTCATATGTAGATGTGTTTTAATATTTAAAAGTAAGAAGCAAAAACATGGTAATACCAAAATTAAATTGGATGTCAGAACATCAGTAATGAAAGATTTGCACACAGTTCATATCAATTTAGAGAAAACCTTTGACTATCTTCATATTGACCTGGAAAATCTTCCTGCAAGTGCTAGAATTGTTTAAATAACAGGAAAAGATAATATTTGGTTTTGAGAGTTTAACTTTAGAAAATAATGTAACCTCAATATTGGAAGAATCCCCCCTTGAGTAAAAAATTCTCAGATTCTTGGCAATTAGAGGTTCCCATTCAGTCATTTTTAGTCTTAAGCCTACATTCCGCTTTATCTGAAAACACCCGCCCTTTCTGTAAGATGACTGGTTGCATCTGCCATTTGACAAAATTATTGCATGTCTCATAGTCTCAAATACCAAAACATTTCTGATTGCAGCTTTATTTATAGATTTTATAAGACATATTCTGGCAGACTTCCACCATGCTTTGTAGTGTCCAGTTGCGTATCATCCTGGCCTGGCATTAAAAGAGCATATTATAATGGCTGTGTGATTGTCTTCAGAAAATAACCAATGTAACACAAATGCCTGTTTGTAAAAAAACTATACAAACCCAAAATCAATGCAGAAATATATACTAAAAATCCAGTATTGTATATAATGAGTACTGAGGGGTTGTAAATTAAATGTAGCACAAACATAAAAATTGGAGTGTTCCAATTTTGGCCTTAGCTGCAGAAATTGTTTATTTTCTTCTCATGACATCCTCTTCCAGTATGATGCTCACTTAACATTTATTCTGTATTAGAAATAGGGCAAGAGAAAAAAAACAACTGTTACTTCTCTTAAGAAATTCATGATTTAGCAAGAGGGACAACTAAGAGTGTTATAACCTTAAGTGAAGAAAGCAGGATTTCAAAAGTGTCAACATTTCATAAAATGATTGGTAATATTAGTAAAAAAGTATACATTATGAGAAATGATTAGAAATAAATAGATGAATAATTATTTTTAAACAATTTTATAAGTGATTCTTAAAAATTTTTGGATATATTTATGTGTAATATTATTTTCCGAGAGAAAAATGTGATCCAAATGTTAGAAAAGGTTATAGAAAGTATAACCACAATAGTATGAGGAAAACATCATGAATCTGTTATTTATTTATTAAATGTGTTTATTGAACATATTTTGGAGTCTGACTGCCCCACTCCAATTAAGCATCCTAAGTAAAGAGAGTATGTTTTATGCATCCTATATTTTCCCTAGTATGAGGTTTGGGGAATAGCTAATGTTCAATAATATTACACATAAATATATCTAAAAATGTTTAGGAATCACTTATAAAATTGTTTTAAAATAATTATTCATCTATTTATTTCTGTTTCTCATAACATATACTTTTTTACTAATATTACCACTATGTTGAATAGAAGTGGTGATAGTGGACAAACTTGGCTTGTTTTAGTTCTAAGCAAGGAATGCTTTCAATTTTTCCCCATTTGGTATGATGTTGGCTGTGGTTTTGTCATATATAGCTTTAATAAGTTTGAACTATGTCCCATCTATGCCTATTTTGTTAAGAGTTCTTATCATAAAAGGGTGCTGAATTTTGCCAAGTGCTTTTTCCATATCTATTGAGAGGATCATATGGTCTTTACTTTTGCTTTTATTTACGTGGTGAATTACATTTATAAATTTGCATATGTTGAACCATCCGAACATCTCTGTGATGATGCCCACTTGGTCATGGTGAATTATTTTTTTAATATGAAGTTGAATTCAGTTTGCTAAGATTTTATTGAGACTTTTCAATCTATATTCATAAAGGATATTGGTCTGTAGTTTTCGTTTTTTGTTACATCCTTTACTGGATTTGGTATCATGGTGATATTGGCTTTGTAAAATGAATTGGGGAGGATTCATCCTTCACATAATTATGGAATCTTTTCTATAGTATAGGTACCTGTTCTTCTTTGTGGGTTTGGTAAAATTCAGCTGTGAAACCATCTAGTCTGGGACATTTTTGTTCCAAGATTTTTTTATTGCTACTTCAATTTTGGTGCTTGGTATCCTTTTCCTTTATTGTCTTATTGCATTAGGTAGGACTTTCAGTATGATGGTGAAATGTAGCAATGAGAGGGTGCACTCTTGCATTGTCCTAATCTTAGTAAAAGAGATTTGAGTTTCTCATCATTAGGTATGATGTTAGCTGTAGGTTTTTTATAGGTATTCTGTGTCAAGTTGAGGAAAAGCTCCTCTACTAACACATTCTTTTTTATGAGTAGATGTTAAAATAAGTGTAGGATGGAAAATTTGAAAGAAATGACTACATTATATGTAGTTTCAATACTTAAGAAAGAAAAATAAATCACAAAATTGTTAATTTAAATTGTTTCCCATTGTTCAATGTAGGTGGATTTTGTACATGATTGATTGTATTCAGTTTAGTTTTACTAATATTTATTGATAATCCTAACATATGACAAGCAATTATTAACACAAAAAGGATAGATAATGAACAGCCCTTCTCATCAGGGGACATACACAGAAATGTTAATAAAATAGATTATGTGCTAAGATATAGGAATGTTATGGAAGCACCCAAAGGCAGGCATTTGTCCAACATGTTATATGAACAAGGACAGTTTCCAAAGGAAGATTAAGCTTTAGCGTCATCATTGAAGGAAATATAGATAGTGAAGTGGAAAATGTGTGAAAGGCATTCCAGGATGAGAGAAGATATGAGAAAATCCAATAAGTAATGAAATAATATTACGTATGAGGAGTGGTTGGATGTGGGACGAGCTTAAACTATCAGATATTGCTGGAACAATAAGATAGAAGACAAGGACTGGAATTAGAAAAAGCTAGAGAAAGAGAGATGCCAGGTCATGAAGGCCCTTGAATACCAAACTAAGGAGTCAAGACTTTGTCCAATGGGTGTTGGAGAATTGCTGGAGAATTTTTAAGAAGGAATGAATTAAATGATCAGCTAGTCAGTGAGTATATTTCCAGCTACAGGTAACATAAAACCTAAGTTAAATGATTTAAAAAGTAAGAAATCTATAATAAGAGTTTTTAGTTGAAAAGAGGAGAAAAGTTTTAGTTAATTTGTTGAATCAATATTATCTTCCATGGAAACATTTATTCTGCTACCTTTAGCCCAACTACGTCTCACTTCACTCCAAGTGTGCAAGAACAACACATGTATAAAAAATAACCAGATATTTCCCTGTATTTGCCTGGGTATCTCTTCTTACTAGAAAATATACAGTATATATGTGTATACACATACACACACACACACACACACACACATATTTCAAATCTTTCTCTATTACAGGCTTCTGTTTAGGCATTATTGGCTAAACTTGGGTGACATGTCCATTCTTTAACAAACTGCTGAAAGGGATTTAGATCTCCCTGATTAATGTAGATAAATAATAATTCATTTCCTAAAGCTTAACAACAGGTCAGCCTTCCACAAGAATTCAGATAGCTAATACTTGTATGAAGGGAAGCACATGTGAGCAAAATATGGGTAGGCAATCAATAGACCTTGCTACCATCTAATTTTTTATTATAATTCTTGAAATGGTGAAGGGTGGATTTGAGAACTTTAGGCTAGGACCTCCCCTGCAAGGAGGTCAGTTAGAACATTAATAGTCTTAGCAAGAGATAGTGAGAGCTTGGACTAGAGAAGTGCAGATAGGAATAGAGACTGGAATATAATTTAGGAAATATGTAAGCGATAAAAACATTAGAATTGAGTGGTTGTACATATGGAGATAGGAGAGATGGAGAAGGCATATTTCTATGTTTGTGTATTAAATGAGTTGAATTGTTTAGGATGGATTTGGCTAGGAGTAGGAGTACCAGAATCCCTGTGCTATATGTGAGTTGCCTCCCAACCTTTCAAATTATTCCCCAGTATCTCCTATGGTTGAAACCTAGGATACGTGATTTATTAATGTGTTTATTTATCCAGTATTTATTGAGCTTCTATCATACATTAGACACTGTAATAGGTGCTAGGAAGACTGAGGCAAAAAACACAAAATCCCTCCCCTTTAAGCTGATATTTCACTGGAAGAGGCAGGTAATAAATAACCCAAAAATATACGAAATAATTCCATCTTTTGATAAATGTACTTTTTAGATAAGTTGATTTTATTGATTTCCTGTGGCCACTATAACAAATTGCTTTGCAGTCACCAGCAAACCTGGTGACTTAAAGTAATTTATTCTCTCATACTCCTGGAGATCGATAGTCTAAAATCAAGGTGTTGGCAGGGCCATGCTCTCTCTGGACGTTCTAGAGCAACATCCATTTCTTGACTCTTTCAGCTTCTTGTAGATGCCAACACTCATTGGGTTGTGATCACATCACCCTAATCTCTGTCCCTATGGTCATATGCCTTGTCTTGTTGGTGTAACTGTAGCTTAAATTGAGAATAGTAAGATGTCTTGCATGAAAAAAAAATGTGGAATACATGGAGAGAAGCAGCAGTAAGAGGTAAAGCTGAAAGAGTGGACATGGTTCAAAGCACGGAAGATTGTCTCTCTGAAGCTTAGAATGGGGTCTGTGGTAGGTTGATGAAACTGCTAAAGATATGCTCACGTACTGATCCCTGAAACCTGTGAATCCTATCTCACTTGAAAGAAGGATCTTTGCAGATGTAATTAATGTAAAAATCTCAAGACAGAGAGATTATCCTGGGTTATTTGGGCTGGCTCTATATGCCATCACATGTCCTTATAGAAGGGAAACAGGAAGAGATCTGGCACAAGCCAGAGGAGAAAGTGATGTGAAGACAGGGCAAGCAGCAATCTGAGGTTCTAGTACTGAACATTGGAGTGATATGCCCATAAGTCAGGGAATGCCAATAGTCACCAGAAGATACAAGAGGCAAGGAATGGATTCCCCCTTACAGCTCCCAAAGTGAGCATGCCTTGCTAAGAGCATTTATTGCAATTCCTGTATGAAGGAAAGTGTGACGCAGAGTAAACGAGCTTATGGTTGGCTAGTTTGATCATTTCGGTGGGCTCTGGGTCATAGGAGCTGCTCCCTGTTGTCTAGTACTCTGCGCTAGGGAGATCAGGGCAGAAGTACAGAGACCAAGTGTAAGAGTCCGAAAAAGAAGTGGTTAGATGTAGGGTCCATGGATTGGTTAGCTTGTTTTTGATAATTGCACCCCTGGGAGGAGGACTCCTTCAGAGGAAGAAGTGGAGGCAATCAGGGAGGCAAGAGGCCAAAGGAGGTGACACATGCAGACCATCAGGTTGTCCTGTACAAGACATGTACAAGGCATGTAGGGTGGGTGTTACAGCATCCAGTTTACAGAAGCTGGAAACATGGTTAATACACAGTGATGTTGGTTTTGGACTTCTGGCCTCCAGAACTCTGAGACCATGAATTTCTCTTTTTTTAAGATGCTAAGTTAGTGGTAATTTTTGACAGCAGCAATAGGAAACTAATACAGAGATTTTATTTTAGGAATCTTTGAAAGCATTTACAGAAGTAACGTGATCAAAAATAAGAAATAAAAACAGAATTTAAAGATAGCACAGGATTTAGCTGAGTATAAAAACATAACTTGAATGAATCATAGTTTTGGTAATACTCCCAGATTAACAACTATGCATGAACAAAAAACTGATTTATCTTGAGAAGGAAAAGGAGGAAGCAATTGTCCAGGTGGCTGATGACTAGATGAATGTGTAAGGAGACTGGCCAGCTCAGGCTCCCACACTCTCAGAACAACTGAAAGGGGATGTTCTGGCCCTTATTGATAAGGAGGTGGAGAAAGTTTTTAATCTGAGTATTTAAAAACACCCTCCTCTTCCATTTGCTTTTCTGAGACTACAGCACTTAAGGTCTACGCCTTATCCCCGGACCTAATATGAATTTCAAAGAACATGTGTGCTCTTCCACTTGCTCCTATTCTTCTCCTTAGGAGAATTTTGGAATCAACTAGACTGATTTATTAGGATATCACCCTTGTAAGCATTCTTCCATGAAGATTTTGAATGACCTTGAGGATCATAACTTGTAATGATAAGAGGCCACCGATGGTTTACCTAGACGTCTTGTGAGTGGGAAGTTCTCATATTTTCTATCTGTGAGCTTTCCAAGTGGTGGCCCAAGTCACTAATTATTTAGCCACTGCCTACATGTCAGTAAAACAGCACAATACTGGGCATTACTTTAGTCCATCTGTTAAAATTCCAACTTCACATTTGGACATGGGAGCATCGCTCTGAATTGCCTTTATTTGAGTTAGCAATTTGTACATTGTCTGCTGGAGAACCAACAGAGAGTATCGCCACAAAAGTTAGTTTCCAAAAAAAGGGCAGAAAGTTGTCCTGAATCATGGTCATTTCTAATATGAACTCCTCCAGTCTCCAGACACTGAATTAGGGCTCCCTACGAACTTTCCTTGTGCTCCCCTTTACCCTTTGCCTTAAGATCTGCTCAATGAATCAGCATACGCAGGAAACTAAACTGGGTAAAAGGAAAATGAAAACCCACATATGTTCTTTGCTGTCACTTCAGATCCCAGTTGCTTTTTTCTGACTTAGTCCTGCTTTGGTGGGTTTATTCAATTTCCAAATCCAAACTTCAACTCTCTGAATGCTTAGATTAAGACAATCAGCTTTCTTTTTCTCTGCAGATGACCTTGGGTCCTTTGATCCTATTAGCTGTCTTTTGAGATCAATTTTCCAGTCCTGCCTACACCCTGCTGGCAGATCAGCTAGTGGCTCACCACAACACCTTCTGCAGGTTGCCACTTACCTGACACCTCAGGGTTACGCTAGTCTGCAGTGCATCCACTGTTGATCATAGGGAAAACACCACAGTACACAGGGTTTATCAGGCCCCCTGCCCTTTCAGAGATTTGGTGTTCTTCCAGAATTTTTAAGGTTTCCATGATGATACAAGGCTACTACCCATGAGTAATACAGAAAGCGTGAGTAATCATGAATTTAAACATCAAGGTAAGGCAGCCTAGTCATACTCAAGACAGGAGATAGTACCCAGCTCATTTGAATTATTTGAGTAAGAACTTGCATATTCATAATGACTTTCTGCCTCTGTCAGGCTCTAGGTGTGTCTCTTATTAATTGAGTGAATTCAGGTACTATTTAAACAAAAACCAATTTTGTTGCCTACCAGCCCCCATCCAGGGGATGAGATCAAGTTCTGGTAGCAGAACTTGACACCTCTACCGAAGTCTGCTCCCACCACTGCCACTCCGTGCACAGGAAAGGAGGGAGAAGTCTTGAGGTCTCACCTTCCTCATCTGATATATAATAGAGACTCATTCAAGGTGTTCTAATGACCACCATGTTTAAGTGCGCTGGACAAGAAAGTTCTGATATTGAAACTCCTTTCAACCACTGATATTTGTAAGTCAAAAAAGCAAAGAAGAAACACTATTCTTTGCAACTGTTTTTCTTTGTGGCTAAGATTACTATTTACAGACAGGAACTGTCCAGTTTCTCTGACAACTGAAACTGAAAGCTAAAAATGAGGTGTAACCTCAAAATTGTTTCATAATTACATAACTTTTTTCTCCTTAGGAGTTAACGCAGTGCGATAAGGCCATCAACAACCAGGTTTTTGAGTGACTCTAACCAATGTCATTGTTCCTTGTTTATCTTTCAAAACACTTCATTTCTCAACTCTTCATGAGATTATAACATTCTGCGATCTTTGCAAAGCTTTAATGACATATCTTTTCACCTAAACAAAGCAGTGATTCCAGCATTTCTGAAGGCTATTGTGGAGGAGGTAGCCATTAAGGTGAGATCTCTGGGAATTTCTTTAGAGAAAGATCTGGGTACCTAGTTGGTAGCCTCATCATCACAGTGGAGAATTAACTTTGGGACTGTCTGGGAGGAGAAGAGCTATAGCAACCATATTCAAAAAAGTAAGAATTGAATTATTATCTATCTTGAAACTATATATCTTTAATTCTACCTCAACTGGGGTATGAGCAAAGAGAAATGCATTTTAATTATATCAAGTTTTAAAATTCTTTCCCAGGTGTCTATTGACAAAAGTTGTTATTTAGAGATCTTAGGTTTTCTTGGCTGGAGGATAAATAGGAAACTTAATGACTGGGATTAGTGCCTGGGTTAAAGACAAGACAGTCATGTGAGAATATCCTAGAATAATATTTGGTAAAAAACAAATCAAAATATAAAGCTTTCTCATGTAGTTTTAATCCCAATTTTTAAAAGCACACACATATCCACATAATTAATAATTTTTCAATTCCACAACAACAGTTACTCAAAAATAGGTTTCTTTATCATGAATCAATTTATTTTATTTTATGCTTCATTTTATAAGAGTGTCAGAAAAGTTTTTTCTGTTTTTTTCAGATGGTCTATGCTTTACGTGGTCAAAGATAATGATTTTTTGGTGGCGAGGTATAATGAAGAGGCAGGGAGAGTCAATTAAACAGATTAGCTGCTTTGGGATATATTCTGACTTTTGCATGATCTGATAGGTGATGAATATTTTCTATTTATTTCATGCATTTTTGAGAAGAGTTTATAAAAGTTGGATTCAGAATCCTATTTAAGTAAGATACATTTCTTAATTGAGCTTGTTAATTATGTTGGACAAATCTTCTAAATCTAAATCTTAGCTATTTTTTTACTTGGTCCTTTCAATAATAGAGAGGTGAAATATTCAAGTGATTTTTTTTCAATTTCTCATTGTAGTTCCTTTGATTTCCACCATATATATTAACAAACAGTATACATATATGAGCATATATGATATCTGTGTCTTTTACAAATAAAGAGAAAAGAAATTTTTCTGTTACAATATACAGTAAAGTAATGTATTATATTTATAAATATATATAAAATACAAATATATAATTTGAATTGTATCTTCTTAGGGGTTCAAAAATTTACCATTATGCAATGAAACTCTGTACTGATAATTTACTGAAAGTCTATTTTAAGCTACAGTATTATATCTAAGAAGGCTTTTTTTTTAATAGGGTTTGAAGAACATAAATTTCTTCAACTTTTTTTAAACTTAACTGACTTAATGCTTTATTTGTATTTTGGTAACAACATATAAATGGATTTATTTTTAATCCAAATTGAAAATTTTTGCTACTTAGTCAATGAGTTTAGTTCATTTATGGACAATCTGAAAATGTATATGTGAAGGGCTGTCCCAAAAGTATTGAGCTATGTAATATGAAAAATTGTATTAACAATGGCTGGACACTTTCCAGACAGCTGTCATATTTTAATTTGATTATTTTATCTTACTTGGTTTAAATTTGTAAAATTTATTCTGTTTCCTGCTTCTTCATTCTTATTAACTTTCCTAATTTTTTTTAAGTTATATTCTCCTTAAAGTGAAATCCTTTAGCAAACTCTCATGTGCTCTGGTCCCACAAACTAGAACTCTAATTGTATCAGTATGTTCACATACTTCCTGTTTTGTTCTCTTTGATTCTGGCTGTGCTTACTTTTAAGACAGTGAGACCCAAATTAAAGTACCTGTTCACTCTTTCATCACTTTTGTCCTTCAACATTTCTTAGATTTGATTCTTTTCATATGACTAGCTCTTCCCAGTAAGTTGTGGGTCTTTGTATTGCAAAACTTCTGGAGCTCTGAATATAAGAATTGTTTTATTTTATTTTAACCATGGGCAGATGCATCTAACATAAAAGTTATCATCTTAGTCATTTTAAGTGTACAGTTCCATAGTATTAAATACATTCATATTGTGCAACCAATCTCAAGAATGCTTTTTCATCTTCAAAAAGGAAACTCTACCCATTAACCAACAATTTCCCCGTTCCCCTTCCCCCTAGACCTTGGCAAACATCACTCTACTTTCTGTCTCTATGAATTTGAATACTCCAGGCACTTCATAGAAGTTTAATCATACAGCATTTATCTTTTTTGACTGGTTTATTTCACTTAACATAATGTCTTCAAGGATGATTCATGTTGCAATTGCACCATGTATCAGAATTTCCTTTCTTCCTAGGGTATAATAATAATCCACTACATCTACAAACCATGTTTTGTTTACACACTCATCCATCAATGGACACTTGTACTGCTGTCACATTTTTAATCTGATTATTTGGGTTTTGTTGTTGTTGCTGAATTGTAGGAGTTCTCTATATATTTTGGTTATTAAGCCCTTATCAGATATATGACTTGTGGATGTTTTCTCTCATTATCTAGGTTCCTTTTTTACTTTGTTGATTGTGTACTTTGATGCAGAGAAATTCAAAATTTTTATGTAGTCTAATTTTTCTATTTTATTCTTTCATAGCCAGTGCTGCTGGTGTCATATCTAAGAAACAATTGCGAAATCCAAAGTCATAAAGTCTTTTCCTTATGTTTTCTTCTGAGAGTCATATAGTTTTACTTCTTAGATCATTTACCTACTTTAAGTTAATTTTTGTATGTGATATAGGTAAGGGTCCAACTTCATTCTTTTGTATGTGAATATCCTATTACCCAACACCACTTTTGAAAAGACTATCCTTTCCTGATTAAATGATTTTGATACCCATGTCGAAAGTCTTTTGACCATATATTTGTGGGTTTATATATATGTTCTCTATTCTAGTCCATTGATTTGTATATCTGTGTTTATACTACTACCACACTGTTTTGATTACTGGAGTTTTGTAATAAGCTTTGAAGTCAAGAAGTCTGAAATCTCCATATTTGCTCTTCTTTTTCAAGATTGTGTGACTATTTGGAGTCCTTTGAAATTCCACATGAATTTTAACATGAATTTTTATATTTATTTTAAAAATACACTGTTGAAATTTTGATGCCAATTGCATTGCATCTATAGAGCCTTTTGGTAACGACACCTTAAAATATCAAGTTTTTCTGTCCATGAACACACACATCTTTCCATGTGTGTGTGTTTTCTTTAATTATTTATTAATGTTATGTAATTTTCAGTGACAAATCATTTGACTCATTTGCTAAGTTTATTCCTAAGTATTTTACTATTTTTGAAACTATTGTAAATGGAATTGCATTCTTAATTTCCTTTTTGGATTGTTTATTGTTACTGTATGGAAACACAACTGATTTGCACGTGTGTCAATTGTGTATACTTCTTCTAGGCTGAATTTGCTTATTAACCCTAAGTTTTTTATGAATCTTTGGGGTTTCCACATATAAGATCATATCACCTGTGAAGAGAGATAATTTTACTTCTTCTTTTCTTATGTAAATGTCTCTCATCTCTTTTTCTTGCATAATTGTGGCTTGGACTTTCAGTTCTCTCTCAAATAGAAGTGAAGAAAACAAGCATCTTTGTCATTTTCCTGATCTTTCAGGAACAGAAATGCTTTCCGCTTTTTATCAGTGAGAATAGTATTAGCTGTGGGCTTTTTGTATATGTGCTTTATTAGGTTGAAGTAGTTTCCTCTTACTCTACTTTATTGAGTGTTTTTATCAAAAAAAATTATTTTGAATTTTGTCAATTTTTTAGCATCAATTGAGATGGTCAAATTTTTTTTGTCTTTCACTGTGTTAATGTGTTGTATCTCAATCAATTTTCATATGGTGAATCATTTTTGTGTCCTGAAAATAAACACACTGGGTCACGGTGCATAAATCTATTTAATACACTATTGAATTATGTTTGCTAGTATTTTGTCAAAAATTTTTGCATCAGTATACATCAGGATATTAGTACTTTTCATTTCTGGCTTTTTTTTTTATTAGGGTAATGCTGGCTCATTAAATGAGCTTGAAAGTGTTTCCTCCTTTTCAATTTTTTGAAAAAGTTTGATGAAGATTGGCTTTAATTCTACTTTAAATGTTTGGTAGACTTCACCAGCAAAACCATCCAGCCTAGACTTTTTTTTATTGAGAGGCTTTTTATTTCTGAATCAGCCTCATTGCCAGTCATGTGCCTGTTCAGATTTTCTATTTCTTCATTATCCAAAATTGGTGGGTTGTGTGTTTCTAGGAATTTATCTATCTCATCTAGATTATTAAACTTATTGGCATATAATTAATCATAGTTGTTCTCTTTTAATCTTTTCTTATTTCTGTAAAATCTGTTGTAACATTCCCTTTTTAATTTGTGTTTTTAATATATGAGTCTCCTCTTTTTTCTTCTTATCCATTCTAGCTAACGTACTATCAGTATCATTCATCTTTTCAAAGAGTCAGTTCTTATTTTCATGATTTTCTCTATTGTTTTTCTAATCTCCATTGTATTTATCTCTAATCTTTATATTTTACTTTTTTGATAGCTTTGGGTTTAGTTAGTTCTAATTTTTCCATTTCCTTAAGCTGTAAACTTAAGTTGTTGATTTGAGATCCATCCTCTTTTTTAATGTGTTCACGTCTATAAATTTTCCTCTTCTCTGTGTTCAGTAAAATGGCATGTTATGTTTTCATTTAATTTCCCTAAACATATTTTCGAATTTGCCTTGTGATTCTTTTTAATCCTTTGATTACTTAAGAATGTGTTGTTTATATTCACATGGTCATGGATTTTCCAGTTTTCCTTCTACTAATGATTTCTAGTTTTGTTCCACTTCAATCAAAAAAGATATTTTGTATGATTTCAAACTTGAAACCTATTAACACTTATTTTGTTTCCTAATATATGGTATGCACTGAACAATTGTTCATATGTTCTTTTGAAAAACGTATGTTCTATTGTTGGCTTCAGTGTCCTGGATATGTCTGTTAGAGCTAATGTTTTTCAAGATCTTCTTTCTTTATTGTTCCTCTGTCGGTTTGTTCTATTGACTATTGAAAGTGGGACGTTAAAATTTTCTACTATTATTTTGAGGCTATTTCTCCTTTCAATTCCATTAGTGTTTGATTCATATACTTAGAATCTATGGTTATTTTTGTTATATCTTCTAGATGAATTGGCCCTTTCATCATAATATAATGCTAATGCCAACAGTTTTTTACTTAAACTTTATTTCATCTGATACTAATATATCAACCTCTGCTTTTTTGATTACCATTTGCATGGAATATCTTTTCCATTCTTTCACTTTTCACCTCTGTATGTCCTTAGATGTATAAGTGAGTCTTTTGTAGTCAGCATGTATTTAGATTATGTTTTAAATTTATTGTACAATATATGCTTCTTATTTGGTAAGTTTAAACCATTTACGTTTGAACTAATCACTGTTAAGGAAGAAGTTACCATTGCCATTTTGTTATTTATTTTTTGTACGTTTTTGTAGCTATTTTGCCCCTCCTTTCCTCCCTTACTGCTTTCCATGTGTTGACATTTTTGTAGTTACATATTTTGGTTCCCTTCTATTTCCTTTTGTATATATTCTATAGATATTTTCTTTATGATTTCCATGGAGATTGCATAAAACACCCTAAAGTTACTGCAGCCTATTTTCAACTGATATCAACTTAACTTACTTATATACAAAATATTTACTCCTTTACAGATCCCCAACACACATTTTATGTCATTGATGTCACAAATTGCATCCTTATATATTATGTACTCATTAACATAGATTAATGATTTTTGGATTTATATTTTAAATCATATAAAATAAGAAAAAGTGCTTATGTATTGAAATTGCAAAAGTCAAGTTTTTATATCTGTCCATATATTTATCTTTAGTGGAAAATTTATATTTGTATATAAGTTTAACTTACTGTCAAATATTCTTGTGCTTCAGCTTGAAGTGCTCTCTTTAGCAATTCTTGTAAGGCAAGTCTAGTGATAATGAATACTTTATATTTATCTGAGAATGTCCTAATTGTTTTCATTTATGACTAACAAGTTTCCCAGTGGTAGAATTATTGGTTGACAGATTATTTTTTCTTTTAGTACTTTAAATATATCATCCCACTAACTTATGGCACGAAAAGTTTCTGTTGACAAATCTGCTCATAATCTTACTGAGGATTTCCTTTATAGTTGTATATAATGACTCGTTTTTCTCTTGCTGCTATTGAAGTTTTTTTCCTTTGTCTTTCGTTTTGAAAGTTTGATAATAATGTGCCATGGTGTGAGCTCTTCTGAGTTTATCATACTTGGAGCTCATTCAGCTTCTTATATCTGTACTTCTAGGTCTTTTGTCACATTGGGAATT